>JAGDQP010008526.1:1531-14345 GCA_022664845.1 Lepisma saccharinum
GTTAGTGCTTCGGTAGGGGGGGGGGGGGCTAGTGTGAAGTTGGCCCCTCGCACTTTTTTGTAATTCTGGCCGTAATTTTGAAGCACTAACGAATTAATTGGTAGCACTTAGGAGCAGTAACGAAACACTAACGGATGCACTATAAGTGATCGTTGGTGCTGCCTTACTGGGCTAAAAATCAGACTTGAAATATTTCCCCATGTATTTTAAATGGCACTTCATCAGACTTTCGTTGTTTATATCTCAACTAGTAATGAAGCACTAACGTAACGATTAGTGTTTCCTGGAAGCACTAACGATGCACTAACGATCGCGCTAGGTTTCAACGTTAGTGCTTCATTGGTGGGGGAGTAGCATGAAGTTGGAAGCCCCACACTTGTTTCTTACTTTTGGCCGTAATTTTGAAGCAGTAACGAATTAATTGGTAGCACTTAGGAGTACTAACGAAGCACTAACGGATGCACTATAAGTGACTGTTAGTGCGCATGTGGAGAGGTACAACTTCACGGACGTCAATTATGGCTGTAAAATTTGTCCACAGGCGTATTGTTGCTGTGCTTCGTGCGAGCGATATTCAATGAATTATCTTCAGACACAATCGGAACAAACGTGTCGTCTGTTTCTCCAGAATTTCCGTGAGTTATTAAGATATGCATTAAATAAACACTACAACATGGCTGCATCTACGCTCGGCAGTTTCCGCTGACCGTGACAGACTGCAACTGTATTTTTGTTGTTGCTAATGAGCGTGAAAGTTGGCACCAATAGTCCACAGAAAATACACACACTACCACCGCTTCAAGAAAATTGAACTCGATATTCTTCCTCTCACAGATTCAATGATCGAAAAATTTGTTCTTCTCATTGGCTACCCTACCGCAGTTATATTTAGCTCTTCATAAGTTCTTGGACAAAGTATAGTTATTGATTCCGTATTCCTCTCTCTGGAGAGGCCCATCACTCGCCAAGTGGTAGGCTGATTACTTAGTTGCTTCTTCATTATAAACAGGGTGGGTAGAAAGTCCCTTTATAGCTGAATTAAATGCGTGTAACAGTGTAAGATGGTAAGATATTTAAGATTTGAACCTCCCATCCTGATTATTGATATGACAATAGTGCTCCTCAAGTGAATTGCAAAGTGATTGCCGCGTAACTGCCACGTGAATACCCGGGGAGGAGAATAGTCAAGGAGCTAATATCTGTAGGGCCTCTAAAATCGAAATTGGCACAACCCACACTACATCTAAGGTTTGACACCACAGTTTGGTAGAATGGGCTATATGTGAACACTCTAGGTAGTATGTCACGTCAAATTGTAGTATCATTAACTTAATGGACGCCATTTTGTATTGTGATCACGTGACTTCGGTCACGTTTGGGTGTCGTTGGCATAAAATGTGCGTATCTCCGTTTAGAATAAAGCAATTTTAATAATGTTGACACCAAATGAAAGATAATGAAATGGTCTACTACATTTTAAGCCAACGACTCCCGAACGTGACCGAAGTCACGTGATCACAACAAAAAATGGCGTCCATAAAATTAATGATACCACAATTTGACGTGACATACTATCTACATCTAAGATTTGACACCACAGTTTTGTAGAATGGGTTATATATGAACACCCTAGGTAGTATGTCACGTCAAATTGTGAAATCATTAATTTTATGGACGCAATTTTGTGTTATCATCACGTGACTTTGGTCACGTCCGGGAGTCGTTGGCTTAAAATGTGCATAACTCTGGTTAGAATGGAGCAATTTAAATAATATTGACACCAAATGAAAGATAATGGAATGCTCTACAGAAAAGGTTTTTATTATTTTATTTAGATTTACTTTCACCTTTGCATGTTAAATTTCACTACTCAGTAGACCCACATTCCTACTGTACTGCTGTAACTTCTTAAATGTTATCCACATCACTACCTGAATCATCAAATCGTTTGTATAGCTGTGTGTGTGGGCTTTGGCATTCTTCATTTTCCATACAAGAACATGCTTCCGTACACGAAGGATTTGTCACCACGCATGAGCAATCTCTCCTTACGCGACGTGATTTAAGACAATGGCACACTGTAAATTCAGTTAGTCTATTTGATGCTGACTCTTTTGTCATCCACACAGGTTTCAGAACACCATCGTAGTTGCACCAGCCATGTTCTTCAGGTGGTGGGAGATCTTGTCTTGAAACTAATGCCTTCTTCCAGAGTAGGATTGATAATTTGCACGCTTCAGGTGTTGTAGCAGACTGTCTGTTGTTGGAGGTAGTAGCTGTCCTTTCTGGCAGCAGAATAACAGGTATGGTACAGCATCAGTTTGGGGGCAGTCTTCTCAGTTTTTGTGTACAACTTACACACGAATGATGCAGATGCTGAAATAGTATCTGCAGTGGGTGTTACATCCATCCCCAACTTGCAAACACCTTTCTGATACAGCTCAGTTTCACATAGCATTTTGAAGGGACTATTCTGTCCAATTCCTGTGAACGAGCTCTTTGAGTCACAGCCAGTCAATGAATGGAAGGGTAATAGTGCATCACATATTTTAGGACCCAAATCAACAGCCAGCTTGTGTATCGGAATGTATCGCAGTTTATCTTTTACTCCTGTACGAAACCACAATTCTTGAGATTCAATTTCGCTGAAGTGTGCAGTGCATAGTACAGCTACATCTGTGTCAGGGGATTTAACCACTAGTGTTTTGTGGTCCTTAGATGCATGTGCAGCATATAGAAGTAGGCGTGTATCTGCTTCTTCATGATCCTATGTTAGAGACCACAAATCCTCACAGTGTCCTCTAGTTAACTGTACTGTTCTTGTCCAATTCCTGAATCCTCCACCAATAACTATCTGCTGTCATGTCTGAAGCTTCTCTTGTGCCATTTTGCACCAAGTGTTAGTCAGAAATTCGAATAATGTAGTTGGACATAGACGAACTAGTGCCCAAGCGAGGTCCATCTGTACCGGGTATGAATGTTGTTGGTCCCTAGGATAAAGCCATTCATCCACAATTTTTCCCTCATGCTTTCGAGTAGTGGGTCGCCTCCCAGAAGAACTGAAGTTCAGTAATGCCTGGCAACGACCTCTTGATCAACAGATCGTTGTCTCTTTGTGTGATCAGCATGAACTGTTTGCCGTGGTATTGGACCGAAGTTACCTCTCTGGAACAATACTAACGTGGTGGCATGAGTTGTGTTCACTCCGTTTAGAGTTTCCTCATTGATGTCATTGTTGTCAGCCGCTACTTGTACAAGGGAACCAGGGCAGATGTTACTTGGAACAAGCGCGCCTGTTTGCTTAGATTTATCTATGATTTCCTTTGCAAAGCTGGTATCTATAACTTGCACCTCATCATATGAGACGCAGTGACCCATTCTATTCAGCATAGTTACAGGGTTTTGAACCTGTTATATGGCGAACTAACATTGCCAGACTTACATGTTTAGGCATTTTAATGTGACCATGAGAGGTGCAATGGACAACATCCTGGGTTGACATCAGAATTCGCCTTTCGTCTGCCTTGTTTCTACATTGTGGAGAAGCCTTGTCATCTTCACTCTCAGGGTTAGCAACGTTCGAGCCCGACAGCCAGTACAAGGTATTCGGTATGAGAGACTTTGAAGTTGCCAGTGTCAGTTCAGAAACATCCGGTGGCTTAATATTTATGCCTTTGCTAGCAGTAATATCCGTTCTTATCATTGTAGCTGTTAGACGCAGTAGTCTCTTACGCTCGTCTTCTTGGTTTGCTACTTCTTCAGATTGGTAAATGAAGCTGTCTGTATTTGTCTTTGATGCCTTTTTGTGAGCAGCATTAAGAACATCATGAACAGAGATAGAACTAGAGTACAAACACTCTGCCTGGGAGCGGTCAAATGGATGATGCCAAACAATCTCCTTACCAAAGTGCTTGTTCAGTCAAAGTTTCAGCTTCTGCCTGGTGTATGAATGTGAGTCCACACCGTTTTGTTCTAAACGTTTTTTGTACATCCTTAGTAACATATCCAAATTGACGGCCTTCCAGAAGAAAAGATCTCCATCGTTATCTGAGCAGTTAAGTACTTAAAGGCTGAAGCATACGTCGATTACAGGGACCCCTCTTTGACTCCAGTAAACTGAAGATTTGTCTTCCTGACATATGAAGAATAGCGTGCTTTGAGATACTTCGCTTCTGCAGCTACTAAATCTTTGTTAACTTCATGAAGCAGTAATAGCATCTCTTCATCTCCCTGTTGATCAGAGGCATGGTAGATTGCATTGCCAGCTTCAAATGTACTAGCACTTACCAATTCCTTAATTTTCTTGTCGGTTTTCCTTTTGCAAACCAAATACTTCGACCAGTCCGTGCCTGTTACTTGAGATCGGGAGACCATCGACGACTTAATATATCCACCAACACTAGCATCATCTGCATCTGTACCTGTGATGAAGCAAGTGATTGTCGTCGTGTAATTAAACTTAGGTCACGTTTTCTAGTGAATGATTCATGACATGTTGAATGCCACTGACTGTTTAGGTCAGAGAGTTGGTGTAGGTGCTGTTTTAAGCGCTCATAAGCTTCATCGCGACGTAATTCCAAAGCAGACTTCAGAAATTTCAAAGAACTGTATCGTGGTTTTCGTAAACGTTCATCAGTATTCGTCCGGCATATGATACACTGATCAAAATGTGTATATTTCTTCCGTTTTGTAGAGGATGGTACAAGACTAACAGGTGGCTCATCTAGTTGTAACGTGTCCATTTTGATCTGGATAGTTGTCACTTCAACAATTCAGGAACGATGAAAACAAAAAGGCTAAGGTTAGAAAGTCATATAACTGTAATTCTTATTATCGAATATCTTGCTAAAATCTATACTACTATATTTACAACAAAATCCTACTAGCAGTGCTCATTTTTCGTAAAGTATCTCTGATAGTCAAGGAGCTAATATCTGTAGGACCTTTAAAATTGAAATTGGCACAACCCATACTACATCTAAGGTTTGACACCACAGTTTGGTAGAATGGGTTATATATGAACACCCTAAGTATAGTAGCGCATTTCATTATCTTTCATTTGGTGTCAATATTTTTTAAATCGCTCCATTCTAACCGGAGTTATGCACATTTAAAGGCAACGACTCCCGAACGTGACCGAAGTCACGTGATCAAAACACAAAATGGCGTCCATTAAGTTAATGATACCACAATTTGACGTGACATACTATCTAGGGTATCCATATATAACCCATTCTACCAAACTGTGGTGTCAAATCTTAGATGTAGCGCCGGTTGAGCGAAACATTTTTTTTCAGATATTAGCTCCTTGACTAGAATAACACCTGCGCATTGACTAGTTCATTGTCTCGTCTTTCTGTGTTTGGTGAAGAACAATGGTCTATACGAGCGACTTCACTTTGGAGGAGCGCTTAGTGACAAGTGTGTGGATCCATGAACGGAAGCACAACAACGAATGGATAGATTTCGTGAACGGTTCGGTAAGGAGCCGCCAAGTCGTCAGACTTTGATCACGTGGGAGAAGAAAGCTTTTCGCCTGGGAAGTACTTTGGGTGCCCCCGCTCTGGTCGTCCATCAACCCGAAGGGAAACATGTGCTGATGTTAGTGCGTCAGTGATGCGTTCACCCCGCAAGTCGACCAGATAGCATGCTGCAGAACTTGGAATTAAAAGGAGCATAATTCAACTCCATATGAAAATGAACTTAAACCTGCAAGCATTCCGGTTAATGACCATCAATGAACTAACTGACGATTACTTAAAACCGCCGGCAGGAAGCATACAGGATCTTGTCGGAGGGCTTCCCCACCATTCCTGCTCGGAAGTGCATTCTTTCTCTGATGAATGTGCTAGTTATCTGAGTTCGTGGGGTAGGAACATCTTCATATGGGCAAAGTAAAACCCACATTTTTACTAAGAGGTTAACAATAATCCTCTGCACATCATGCTTTGGGCGGAGATGACTGAATAATACATCTTTGCTCCATACTTCTTAGAGAGTTCCGCAATCCAGGTTACTTACCTGGAGATGTTGAATTACTGGCTTCTTCCAGAGCTGCAGAATTTGGGCATCAACGACATGGTTGTTTACCAACACCATGGACCCTATCCCACTTCGGACTTGATGTCCGTGAACGCCTGAATGAACTGTTCCCTGGCCGGTGGATAGGATGTGGGTCCCCAAATTCACCAGCCCCTTATCCTTGGCCGCCTCGAAGTCCGGACCTTACAACACCAAACAATGCCCTGTGGGGGATAATCAAATCATACGTCAGAAAAAAGCGGTACGTGGACGATGATGCTCTGCGGGCAAGTGTGCTTGAAGCCTTGCGGCAAAAGACACCGCAGCTGCTAAAACGGATGAGTAGGAGAACATGGAGGTGCATCAAAATGTTCAGGGATAATGGTGGTACACATACTGACTTTGGACAAATAACTGGAAGTGTTATTAAAGTTTCAATTAAATAATTGTCCACGTGTAAAGGGACTCTCTGGCCACCCTGTATAAAGTAAATTGAACGAAATAAAAGCACTTGACCATTTTCTCCCCCGTTCAACTACCAATCGAAGGTCTTACTTCAGTAAAACATGCGATACTAATAGTTACGAATGAGTGACTAAAGTCACTTTGTCCCAAAGGTTGAGCTGATTGAAGAAGAGAATCGGGAAGACCACCTTCTTTAAACCTTACGTCAACCAAATATTTGAGAAAAAATAAAGACTCAGCTACTCAGCGATTTCCACCAATTTCACAATTCCTTTATGCGTTGTAGATTCGTGTACTGTTGCAGTAAGATCTTGACTTAGATTTCATCTAACTTAAAACGAACAGGTCTCTACTGATTTCATTAATCGTACAGAGATTATTGATTGGAGATATTTTTAGTTTAAGAAAAATAAGAGAAAAATTAGCTGATAAAGAAATTATACACCTGAAAATAATAATTAAGTTGGGCTCCCTAAATAAAGTAAATCTTTACTATTTGAGAATTTTTACAGCGTTGTAAAGGAAGTAATTTTAGATAGTGAATACTATAATTTAAGTTTGATAATCGTTTTTCTTTAAGAAAAAAGAAAGTTCAAAGAATTAGCTTTCCGCAATCCCCCCAAAATGTAACACCAACCAATTACACTGTAAGGTTAATAGATCATTATGAAGTTAAACCGATAGCATTTTGATTTTGCTCTTGTTACGTATTATTATTTGTTTCTAAGTGGAACAAGTAGCATTATTATTGCGACACACATCAAATTAGATTCCGATTTAATAACTGTAAAACGAAAACATCCGAGATTTCTAAACATTAAAAGGAAATAACATAATCTTTATCTCTCAAGATGCAGAAGGGAAGTTAACTTACTAATTTCACTGAAATTTGTAACAACATATTCTAAAGGAACTTAAATGAGGAGTATAGAAGCAAAGGGATACAAGTGACATTGACGAATAAGAAAAGGTTCAAGGTAATCTTTCTATGTCATATATACCTGTAAACCGAAATATTATGTGACAAAACTCTCATGTTTCGTACAAACAGACCTCGGACGTTAATGTATCCACGTGCAAAATATGACAGTTTTGTGTCACATTTGGGGTTATATATAAAAAAATTACCTCTAATATTTCTCTTTTATTCGTCATGTTACTTGTATCCCTTCGCTTCTGGAGTCGACATATATTCTAAACCTTTTATTCAATGTTGAGATTCATAAAAATGACCGATATAAAAATCGGAGTTCAAAAATTTGCAGAATGTGGCAACACTGTATTATATGTGTTGCCTCCGTGAAATGTTTACAGAATTCTTGTCCATTTTCTGTGAATCTAAGGATACAATGAAAATCAGACTCTCAAGTACAAATATAATTTTTATGTATTGCTTCATTTACCAAAATTCGATCAACTCATCAACGTTTCTTTTCGTGCTTTGTAATTAAAATAAAAGAGGTGTTTTGGAACGTAACCATTTTTTTTTTAAATTCACGTAAAGTAATACGTCTATATTCTTGATTGGTGCATCAATTTTTAATTGTCATCTTCTGAATGGGATGTAAACACTTAAATTGATTAGACGAAGTAGTTTACATCTAATGTTTCTAATTATGGACTCGCCAAAACACACACACACAAGAAAAGATTTTTCTTTAAATTTATTTTCACTCATTTTGAGCTACGAAAATACGTGATCAGATTGGGTAAAGCACTCAAGGCATTTTATTCTGTCCAAAATTATAAAAGTCTTGTACGTTAATATTTTTTTTGTTTAAAAGAATAAACGTTTTATGTAGAAAATAAATAACTTTGCAACTATAGATCTTTCTTTGTCAATCGCAAAGGCACTGTAACAGAATAAAATTTTATAAGATATAATATCGGAATAAATATTTATGAGAGCTTAAAGGTTGATTCAGCTACTTTAGACTTTATGGTATGAATGTTGTTTCTTCTCAAGTATCAACATTTTTGAAAAGCGGAAGACTTCTCATAGAAAATATATTTCAATCGCTGACATTTGCCCTAGCTGCTCTCTATCACAACGCAAGATGAGACAATTAAGTTGGATAATGGTAAGTTATTACGTAGTTAAGTATTTAGAATAATCTCGTTTTAATATTTCTATGTTTGTTAGACACGAGATAATTTATTTGTTAAAATAGTTTTTCGCTGAAAATTTATTGTTAAACATTAATTGGATATAATATTATCAGCATACCTCAAGGTTCCTATGACATTACTTTAGGAGTATTTAAAGATTGATGAAGAGTAATAAAAAAAAATGTTGTAGTCATTCCAAATTCTAATATGAAACTCACATGATGTATCATTCCGCCATTCTGTTACTGGTTGTTCACTGTGAATCTCTATCAACATGGACCCTACAGAGTATCTGGACAGGCGATCCGCGTCCGAGTACGAGGCTCTGATGACTCTTCTGCCGGGTTCCAACGAGCCTCTTGTAAGCAAATTTCTCTTCGTTATGCTATATTTCTTTAAAAACTCATATCTTTTACTACTGAATGTATACAGAAGGAATGTACTGCACATATCTCCTAATTTTGAACATATAAATACCGTTCATCTTTACACAACCACCAATTTTAGTGAACATTTAAAACAACTCGCAGATTTTAATGGGATACGTAGACTTTTCTAAGACCTGTTTCTGTAGAGCTTCGATAGCATGGTAACTGAAACATTTGCGTTCACGTGTTTGCGTTCATTTGCACTAATTAAAAAAGTTGTTTATAAAAATAACAAAACAAACAAGAGGATTTCTGATTGAATTGGTTTCGGGTCTTGAAGTGACAAGGTTTCGAATACAAATATATTTACATTGATTTCTTTTCTTCGCAAGTTTCATTTTTTTTTTTAGTATACTGAAAATAGCATTTGACCTTAAGTCAATTGCAACAGAAACAATTCCAATGTCATTCAGCTTATAATAAATCACCTTTTAATATATGCAAATTTCGACAAAATCCTTGCACAGAAAAGTAGAGTTTCCTTAGAATTTTCCAAGATGGCCACCGGCGCAAATCTATTAGAATTATTTTCATTTTTCATTATCTGAGGAACTAATTGCAACAAAAATGAAACCAAATCTCGCTATAGTATAAAGTGTGATGATGACTACTCTCTGAGCTGTAGGTTGATCGCCATTTTAAGAAAAGGCGCCCGAAACGGGCCCTTAAAATTGAAACCAGCCATTATGGTATCTTTTCACTCGATACACTTGAAAGTTATAAGAGAACAATCAATTTTGTGAATGATTTTTGCAACTTCATAAAGAGAAGTAAGTTTCTTGTGTTTATAGCTTCAGCAGATTAAATCTTGAAAAGACAGTGGCACATAATAAAAATTGCTTTGAAAACTGTTTGTTCATTCTCTCGTAATAAGTCTATTTCAACATAATCGTATTCAAATCTAGGCAATTATGAATTATCATAGCTTGCCCCTTGATACTCATGGCACCCCATATTCAAAAATAGTCCTTTTTTTGATGGAGAAGCTGACACACTGACTAATAATATTACCATTGTAATATCAAACATTGAATCACACAGACTTGTTGTATACAAGCAGTTAATTAACTTTAGGAGATGACTTGGTGCTGGAGGCTTAGACGATTTGATTGGAGACAGTTTATCTCCCTGCATTTTGCATCCCCATTACAAAGCAAACATTTCAATGCCAAACCATGCTTGTAGCTAGTGGTATACTCGCATGTTATGGAATGGTCATGAGTCAGAATTTTTAGTGCACCACAAAGCCCACATGACACGAGCAGAGTTTGAACCGACAACCCAAAGCGCCAGAGGTCCAACAGCATGAACCTGAGTTGAGACTGTTGTTTAACACATGTCGCTAACTTTAACACCTTTCCTGTTAACACTTTTTTTCCTTAACAAGTTGAGTGTTTCTTCTCGGTTTGCTCCATACATTTTCAACATTGTCCGTTCACCAGATTCTATAACAGTTTCTTCAGTGTTAGGGTGACCAGAAATTTGTGGACAAAAATAGTATATACTACTATTATAGTCTATAGAGCTTTCTTCTCGAAGCATGTCCATGATTTAACAATTGGAAGCTGCTGTTTTAATTTCTTTCACATTCTTGAAGCCTATGTTATCATTTAGTGATGTCCCATCTAACGTTCTTCGATACGTTAGCACATAATACGAAAATCACTAGGAAAAATTGATAAATTCCCACAGCGCTTCAAGCAACCTGGTGTTTTATTGACGTGTTCATTTCGCAGTTAAAAATGTATTTGAAAGTCCAGCACGTGGACTCTTTCTTCCGTCAGATTAGATGATGCTTAACTATTAACTACATCTCTTGTTAATAATGTATGTAGAATCTAGAATTTACGAGACATGCAGTTAGAAAACATATTAAAATATATAAAAATAAGGAAAAGAGTATAATTTGAGATATTTTCGGATGGAAAAGAGTTTATAGTAATTTAATCAATATATAGGAATAATACTCTTAAAAAGAGTATGTCTGGCCACCCTGTTCAGTGTTGTTTGGTTTATTGAATAAAAAGCTTGTCTACAAATACATCATCTGCTAGAGCTTTAAAAATATCTACCTTCCGAGTTTAGAAAAATACAAAAAAAAAAAAAAAAGACCCAGAAGCATGTGCAAATAATATGATTAAGGTAACATTTTCTCCAAGTTTCTCTCTCGTTGCTTCAATGTTATACTTGAAGTGGTTTTTAGCATTCATATTTGGTTTCGGGCAAAGAAAAATGTTGCATGTTGCATTTTTGCACGATATACTAGAAGAATAAGGGTCACTCCATGACAAATCATCCAATTTGCTTTTAAATGGTTGCATCACCAGTATATATATATATAAAAATATTTTTCGTATGTGGGTCCCTACATATCTGAAGATACCAGAACCACCTTTAAAAAATGCCCTTATTAGTCTAATGCTGCAAATTTTTGCAATATTTGGACTTATCAACCGAGTGTCTGTATGCGAAAAATCACATCCTTTTTTCTATGGGGTTCAAACATGCCCTTTGCGAGAAATTCTGGACTTCGAGCTTAAATATCTCAGATGGATCCTCATGAAAAACCTGAACATTGTTGTCAAGGTAGCTTTGTATGTACCCAACTCACAGCAAACATTACAAATTCTGTTTTGAAGTGGTTTGGTGAGCACAAGCGAATTTATTCCGTCATACTATACAAATGTGATGATATCTTTACAAAGTCCAACATCTGTATGTTCAAAACTGCGGACTTGTTTTTGAAGAATATAGTGACAAAATGTCATCCAAAATTCACACTCACTTGCGATGACATTCCTCAAAACAAGAATATATGACTATTGACTATAGTTTAAGTTACACTATAGTCAATCTCCGGACCACTATAAACACGAAACAGAAACAATTTTCAAAACAAAAGTATGAGGTACAAAATCAGTCCAGTGGTGTTAGATCGTAAAGCGCTTAGTTTTTAATGTATTTAAAATTATTTGTGGTGGAAACCAGTTATTTCGTTAACTGTAAATCTTGAAACAAATAATTAAAGCTTTGTAATTTAATAAAGAATTGCGATAAAGCTACTAAAGAAAACCCATCCTTTAGGAAATTTCATGTTCTCTTAATCCGGTCATCTGCACTTTTTATGTGTTATGCAATACACGGTTTGAAAGTTATTATATATTTGAATCTTAAAGAGTCTGTCTCGGGCGCCATTTTTGCGTCACAGTGACAAAAATTCTATTGCGTCACAGTGACCAGAGATCTTTGGGTCTGATACTCATTTTCCGGTCTAATATGAATCAATAGTAGTTTAATCCACAATTATCAAACCACATTCAAAATAATACTCGTAACATTGTTGAGTTTGGCATTTATTTATGGCCTTCAGGCATCTAAGACTCAGGGCTGGGTAGAGAAAAGGAAAGAATGTGGGAAGGTGTAGGCCAGAGCCTAAGTTGAAGGTACCATCCCTACTTGTTACGTTGTTATCGAGGTTCGGTTGGTGTTGATAAACGGGATAACAAAGAAGAAATCAATATTTTACGAAAAATGTTTCTGGTCTTCATAAATCTCAATATGAGTATTATACAGTGTAAGGGGGTAAGTGCGGATGTTTGTCATAACATCTCTTTTGCGGAGAGCACGAAACTGTATGTACTCCGGCGTGGAATCATGGACACTCAATTTGGATCGTTATACTATACAGGGTGTGTGTATATATATATATATATATATATATATATATATATATATATATAGATAGATAGATAGATAGATAGATAGATATAGATAGATAGATAGATAGATAG
>JAGDQP010008526.1:14445-62631 GCA_022664845.1 Lepisma saccharinum
ATAGATAGATAGATAGATAGATATATATATATATAGATAGATAGATATATAGATATAGATATATAAAATAGTGAGGGAGGCATTTTGTAAGAGGATAATGCCCGTATGTATACGCAGAGTGTGCTTAGTGGACTGAAACTTGGAATATACCAAAACCGCTGTCCAGCAAGGTCTACGGATCTTAATTCTATTGTACACATGTAACATTTTCTGGGTCGACGTATGCCTGGCCTTTTTCCCCTTCTACGAATTCTGCAAGATATTCTAAAGGTATTCCGCTAACAATTATCCCAAATATCCATCGTTGACATCCTTATTAACTGTATGTAGCATTGTTGTGAGGCGTGTATTCCTGCCCACTGTGATCATATCCGCTATTATTGCCTGGGACGGGCCTTTTATGTATCCTTGGGATTAGGTCAGTGAAGTATTATTTTCTTTGCAAGCGTGTATTAAATTCTCTTTGATTCGTTTTTTTTTACTATATGGCGTATCTAAAGTGCATATATAGCTACAAGTAACATTTACGCACCAGTATTTCTGGAGTAAGTTACAGGAGGGTTTTGGTCACGGATTCCACCAGGATTTTTAGTTTGGGGAGGAGACTGTAAAGTCAAAATTGGGTGTAAGTGGAGTTTTGCACGGTTTCTATCGACTTTTGACCGTAACAATTTTAAAGCTGGGGTGCACTTGAGAAGTTTTTCGGGGTGACGGCCCTACAGGGGACGGGGGGAAGTACTGGCGAAATCACTGCCTTCTTCGTTCTTATTTCTCTGAATATGTATTTATATCCTTACTTCTACCGTCATAGGTGTTGCCGCTATTCTCAGGAATACTTGGAAGAGTTTCGGCTAAAAGATTTGATCGATTTCCTGATTTATTATTCAATGATGCAGTTTCTCAAAAGAATAAAAGCAGACATAGATTAAAGATTGGAGGAGACAAAGAGCCACAATGTGTAAGTTATATTAGTGAAGATTTGTGCGGAAAAGTCAATCCGTACCCTAGGTAAGTGCATTTTATTAAAGGGTAAAATTGAAATAGTTTCATTAAAATCAACGTACAGGATTAAGTTATATATCCTTTCAATTCAAATGACATATCTTAGCCACTGGAGATACAATAAAACGTATTGAGTTACGTTTTGTAAGTAGATTTTAGATCACAAATGTCTGTATTACCCAGTAAGCGAGGCAACGTTGGCTCAACGGTGGCATTTGGTAGGCGAAAACAGGCCGACAGGCGACAAGACGGAGGGTTTTGAAAAAATCCTGGCAAGAAGCCGACGTATACGGGCAAAGAATGGCAGGCAGAAAGGCAGAAAGATCATGACTATTTTGTTTGCGAAGTATCGGGCTTGCGCCCATGACTTCCATATGTAATGGGCGGGATTTCGTCCCTATTACGGAAAGTCGGGGTTACCAAGTTCGGCCCGGAAAATGTCCCGACGACCAATCACCACGTATGGGTCGGCGCGACCTTCCCACAACTAATTCCCGACTACTAACTCGGGCTCCGTCAAAAGTCGGCATTTGGCTTGCTGGGTTATTTTCGAAATTTAAAATTTTACTAAATAGAATGAATGTCGAAATTTTGAAGGGAAATTTAACTTATTGTCCATTCATACTAAACTAATTTCATGTCGCAACGGAAAGGCAGAGAAATATCAAAGTGCAGACTCATTAAATTTTATTTGTATATTTGACTTTGTAAGGTATCCTGATTTTTGTGTTCTTTAAAACTACTTGTAAATTTGAACCGTATTCAAATGGATGGATTTAAATAGTCCATAAGCAGTAGAGAATTTCAGTGGTTTTATTCAAAGTGTCTTTTGAGTATTACCGGTATGACAATATTGATTTAGTATGTGTATTATTATGTCTTGTCAATGTTTAAATATGTGCAACTTGTTTTGCTATAGCAGTGATATATTTACGACAAAGTGTCAATGAAAATTCATAGTCTTTGTAAGCAAGAGATAAAGATAAAGATAAAATGAATTTTATGGGCGGTAACAGCACTATGGCTTACGCCCGTCCCGATACGGGGAAGCCCCTTATCTTTGTCACGTCTAAAAATAGCTGTAAATTAAAATAATAAAATAATAGAAAAGATGAAGATGTAAAAGGTCTTCACAATCAGAATAAAAACCAAGCCTGTAAACGGGGCTTTACAAATAAAACAAAACTACACTATAAAACTTAATGGAAGCCTGTAAATGGGACTTCACAAGATAAAACAAAACTACACTATAAAACGTAACAGCAATGGAGCATAATCATAAAAAATAAACGGTAATCATAAAAGTCTCTGCGAAAACAAGTAAAATATTACCGTTTAAGTTTAGGTTTATACCTAAGTTTCCCTTTCCTGCCCACGAGATTAAAATCAATATCCATTAAGTGGTCCTGAATCATGTCTGAAGCCAAAGATGAACTTGGTTCATCGACAGTATGTGCAAACTCGTCCTGAGCTAACTGAGCAGACAGAACGTTCGTCAGAGTCCTTATGCTTGTAGTGAGAGGCGAAGTTCGAACTAACTTCGAGACTTTATACGGACTATAAGTAGTCTTAGCCCGTGGAGTTCTAGAGCTCTGCACAGGTGTTTTTTGTCCCTGACTCTGCGTCGGCATATGGAGAGGAGCCTCCGAGTCTTTGGGCGGCTTCGGAGGGTCGTCATGCACATCAGACACTGTTTGGGTTGATACATTAACTGTCTGCGTACCAACCGAGACAGTTTTAACTGCTAGTCTGGCTACAACATGTGAAAACGCACCAGAGGGAAGGGTGCGCTGAGAATCACGTAATCGACGTTTAGCATCACCAGCGGATATTTTCTCTAAGACCATCAGCTCTCGAATTCGTTTTTCCTCCTGAAATATAGGACAGTCCCGCGACCAGGCCGTGTGTTCACCCTTGCAATTGACACACTGAGGTTTCAGTGATGTGCAAGGATCCTCACCATGGCTACTGGTTCCGCAAATTGCACAAACAGCAGAGGTCGCCTTACACGACGTGCTGGTGTGTCCATAGTGCTGACATTTAAAACACCGGAGCGGACTGGGTATATATGGACGGACAGGCAAGCAGTAGAAGGCTGCCTTCACGTCCTTAGGAAGCTGTGGCATGGCAAACGTCAAAATTAGCGAGCTCGTGGGTTGCAGCTCGCCACTCTTACGTGTTTTAATCCGCCTAACGTTGACTACACCTTGGCTGGCCAGTTCATTCTTAATCTCCTCTTCAGGGACATCCTGCAAGTCCCAACAAGTTATTACGCCCTGACAAAAGTTCAGTTGACGGTGTGGTTCAACTTGAACTTCGAATGGTCCTAGGGTTTTCAGCTTTAGGAGATTAGTAGACTGTTTATTATTGGAGGTCTCTACGAGCAAGGTGCCGTTGCGAAGCTTTTTAACATGCTTAAGTTCACCTGCAACGTGATTCAGTTGTTTTTGTATTACGAAAGGGGATAACCCCTTCAAACCACTTGGATTTTCTGTTTCACTCATTACTTTAATCACAAGATATCGTGTAATAGACGGTACGATACTTGTCTGTTCCTCTACTGCGTTTTTATCTTTTTTGTCACTGCTTGATGCATTAGCTGTATGCGCCTTCTTACTAACATCAGTGACGTTCTCTTCGCTCTCTCTCTTCTGTCTCTTTCGTTCTTTCTGCGAAGGCGACTTATTAGGATGTGGTGGAGCCATGATGAAGGAAAGCCGTAAATGCCCACACTTCTCCGTCTTCGTTCTGAGGAGCCAACGAGGCTGCCGGGTACTACCCTCATCACCCTTGTCAGCAAGCTGGAAATCGAGGCGAAGTCCAATGACTTGGCGTCGAAATCACTTGTACTCCCGACTGATGGATACTTGGGACACCCACTCCCCCGAGTGTTGGCGAGACCAAAGGTCCGAAGAGCTCCCCAATGGCGCACTTCCCAGTCTCAACGAGCTAGACCATCCAAGAATCTGCTGTTAAGAACCAGGCGCTATCCAATGGTTCCGCCCCCTTTCCCCTGGGCCCAGGGGCCATCGTCAATGCAAATACATCCTGTCACATCCTTGGTCTTTGCGCGGAGGCGCAACTCACAGCACAAGAGGAGATGAAATAATGAGTCATCAATGGATGAAAAATGAGGTGAATGTAAATGAAATCCTCTCGGCTGGTCCTCCTTTCAAGCAGCGTAGATCTTTAGCTGCGAAGGCTGATTGCAGCCAGCAAAAGCCAGCTGGACGATGGGGTCGCCAATTCCCTACGCCGTATACGAGCAGCGATGGTCTGCTGCTCGGGCTATGTGATGGTTTCATCACGTTGCGGTCCGTAGACCTGCGATGAGGTCGCCAATCCCCTACGCAAGTGGGAAGTAAAAAAAATTCTCAACAGAGAAGCACTTTGGCCCCTCTGTTGGACTTCCCATAGGCAGCAACGATGTTGTAAGCAAGAGGTATATAAATTAAATTTGGGGTGTAGTCCGTTATGTGTAGTAGTATGTCATAAAGAGGTGTGGATGTTTCAATTAGATATATTTAAGGAATTTCTGGGACAAATTAAAAACTTCACCAAAAAACAGTATGCGTAAGTGAATTTCGGATTTTGGATTCGTATTCAGAATAGAAAAAAAAAAATATTCTTTTGTAAGTTCGAGTGCTAAAGCAAAAACTTGATAATTCTTTTTTCAGTAGGGGTTGCCAACCTTCCGGTTTCGAACCGGACAGTCCGGGTTTTAGGGCAATAGTCCGGTGTCTGGTTACAAGTTCAAACCGGACGTCTAATGTCCGGTTTTAGATATCTTTCCTAAAAATGGTATCCAGCATTTAAGTTAAAGTTTAATTATAAAGTTTTACTCTGTGAGTAAAGACTCACAATTTTAAAGTTAGTATTCCGAAAGAGCTAATTGTAGATTATTCTGAGTTTTGGGAAACCTTGTTGTCAGTCTTGAATAATATTATATTTACACTGCCACCCAGGGTTGCCACTCAACCCGCTTCTGTCGGGACCGTCCCGATTTTCGGCTCGTTGTCCCGCGTCCGATTGAATGTTCGTCGGGATGATGTAGATTGCCCCGATTTTCACTGCTCACAGTTGAAGCATAAAGAATATTTTATTATTTGACATTTTATATTATATAGGCTTCACACTACACCGACTAGTTCTGTAAGACAGACAAATTTGATTTTTTTTTAGCTCATTACTTCTTGAGTAAAGACGCACACATGATGGTATAGCAATTTCCTTAAAGCTAATTCCTTCGGCATGTGCTCTTCAGTCCTTAAGGACACAAAATTCAAGATGACTCCATGTGTTGAGTTTTCAGGAAACTTTTCATTTTGAGTATTACTTTCCTCTGCATGTTTGTAACCTAATTGTTAATTTGAGGGAAAAAAAGAACCCGATTATTTATAGTATTTATTATAAGTTCATATGCACACACATATAAAGATGCACCTTATCTTTCAGGTAAGATAACTATTAAAAGTTATAGGCTGAATTAAAACCTTATTTGACATCTTATTAAGAAACTGAGGTGAAACTTTTTTGTGGCTTATATTATAAAGATTTCCTAGTCACACTCCCGTAACCACTTTTCTAATTGACGGAGTAGAGGAAAACTTTTAAAATGTGTCTTAAAAAGTACTTAAAACAATTAATTAATAAGAAAAGTACTCTAGTTAAATCGGTAGTAAATTTTAACTTCAGAAGAAATCCAGGGTAGACCTAAGAACCAATCTTAAAGTTTAAATTGTATTTTTTTTCTTTTGTGGGAGTATCCATGTACTGATACCCTCAGAGGCTGTCCCGATTTTCTTGAACAGAAAGGTGGAAACTCTGCTGCCACTGTTCATTTCTATTTTTCTTTGACATTTTGACAATTACACTGCGTTTATTAGAATAGTGAATATTCATCTTTTGTGCATCACTTGTTTCGCTTTTAACTATAATTTAATTTATGCAGATGTATTAGATATCCAGTAGACAGTAGTTGATTTATTCATGATATATTGCTTGTTTTTTGTATTGTGGAACCATTTTAGTAACTAATGACTTTTGTTCGTCTCGAGTCCATTTGCTGTTAAGTCTCTAAAATCCATCCATACCCAAGCCGGGATTCGAACCCGGGACCTTCGAGTCGCTGGCTTAGCGCCCAAACCAACACGATTACCAGGTCGGCATTCATGACGTATTAAAAGGTAAATTATAATCAAGAAAATAGTAATCAAAGTAAATGAATATCTTTTTATTTTTTATTGTTCAACTTGGTATAATCAGAACCTGGTTTTCTGTTTTAACTTTAGTCCGATATTTATAACTGAAATATAGCTTTTGCTTTCACTGAATTTTAATTTCAATGGTTAAGACTCTTAAGGTAGTTCGTAGTAACTTTACAACTTTGATATGGCCCAGTCTAGTAAGTTTGGACTTCGGCCCGTCATAATTCGCCTTTAGCTGTTAAAATCCTCACCCATGCCCCTGGCGGAACTCGAACCCGGGACCTGCGAGCCGATGGCCTACCGCCGCAGACCGCTCGGCCACCCGGCCGGCAAGGTAGTGAGAGAATGAAATGTCTGCTCATGCTTTTGAACTGTAAGCATTGCCCTGGATTACTTTTCGTAAGCCTCCTTTACCGTTATATTTATAGGTCCTCCACAAGAGTAGTACTTCAAGTCTTTTACACCCATAGACGTTTGACAATATAAACATACACCATGCGCGTCGTTGATTTTCTTATGTGGGTTTAACTCAAGTTGTGTTTGAGAAAACAGGGGATGCAATTATTGTTGTTAGTATGTTTCATGTCCAGTTTCCAAACTGAATTAAGAGAGATTAGGGTAAAGAGGAACGCTTTCTGCAAAATTGTACACTTTAACCAACTGGTACACTTTTACAATTTATTCCATGAAATATATATATTTCTAGATAGCTTAGGTTATTTCCTTTCTACAGCTGTAAATGAATTTTCATAAAATCTTTCAATGGTTGTTCTCGAATTATTACTTTTAAAGTTCGGATGTTACTCTTTTTCGTATGAGAACACCACTTCTATTCTCTACGGATGGGATTGTGAAGTAACATAGCGTAAAGTAAAATACTCTTGCTTTAACATTTTCATTGATAGCAATATTTTTCAAATCAGTAAAAAAAAAGTATACAGTAAAAATTAAAAAAAATAAAGGTATATAAATTAAAATTAAATGTATTGTCTGTTCTGAAAATACTGCAGAAAAAAACAGTGGGAAAAAAAATACAATTTCTGAAGTAAAAGGTTGTTTTTAACTCTTTGAATGCAAACAGATCGTGTAGCTGTTCAAATAAATAAAGAAATAAATAAATAAAAAGATGAGAAGTAGATCTTAACTGAAGAAAATAACATAACAAGTTAATAACATAACAATAATAAAATAAAATAACATAAAAAGTTGTTAATCTTAACCTTAGTAGGTTAACTGTTTACTACCAAAAGTTCTTTTACAGAGTTCTGAGTATTTTGTCTAACAACTCTGGTGTATAATTTATGGTAAACTTAGCTAACTACTGAAGATATTGTATAATAGCTGGGTATTTATTAAACCACCATGTTCCTTTTCTCCCAGATTCAACATATCTACAAATACATCGCATTCTTATTTATCCCACTTAGTTCCCGTGTGCTGTTACTCGCCTAGAATAACGTTTTCTTTATTCCGGAAACAAAATATTTGACTTTGCATGATTAGGTTTCACTTTTCACTAGCATATTCCTTTGTCTTAACATAGCTTGTTCAGCTTAAAAGACACTCTTTATTAGTTAAGTTTCATGTCGGTTGAATGATTATAGTGAATTCTATAGGGGATCAAACAATATACTAAACAACTGAAATTGGTTATTTTTTTAATATACTTTTGGGCGAAGTGTTATTTTGTTTACCATTTTCAACTAACACAAAGGCGCTCTTTTAAGGAATAAGCCTAATGTGAAACACAAGCAGAGCATTTTGTCCCCCCTCTGATGTATGTTGAGTTAGTGGGATTTAATGTTCCCAGTTACTCCTTGCTCCTCTTTACACCAATCTATCTTAAATCGAAATGTCCAGGTTTTTGAAAATTTGGATTTGGCAACCCTGTATTTCAGTGTAGGCACATGAACTATTCATTTCTAGTGCATGACATATTTATTTCTCTGAGAAATTTTAAATAAGATTGTTTTATTTAGTTGGCCTAAAACTATCATATTTAATTAAGAAACTCGTGATTACCATTAATTACAGTTCCAATTTCCTATTTGAGGTGCTTAAACTTGGCTCGTTCATTTCTTTGTATCATCACTTTATAATTAAAGAGAATGGAGGGGAAAGGGGCGATGAAACTCCATCTGGATTCAATTTTCAACATGCGTCCAAATTCATGGGAGTTTCATTATTCTTGCGCCTTAGGCAGTAATTTCAACTGCATTTTTCGGTTCATTCACTGTGTGCACTATTATAGTACATCTTGTGAACTAACAGATGGCGCCATTATTAGTCAGAGATTGATCAAAGATGAAGTTTTATCGTTTGCTTCCCTGGCCCTTCATAATAATTAAATGCTATTTTAAGTCAACGATATGCACTATACAGCAAAAAATTAACAAATCAAACAAGTTAAATGACTCAATATGATAAAGCAGTACAAATTAACTAAATATTAAATTTTATTTCCTTTCAGAGAATATATAGAATCGTTGGAAATAACTGACGAAGCCATTCTGAAGTTATTGAGCCGGAACGTGGTAGGTCTCTACTGAAAAATAAATATGCTTTTAGGCCCTACGTGACTTTCATATTACGAATATACAGTACCTTCCTTTTCAAGAAATTAACTTGTAGATTTTCTAAATGTAAGAAAAGTCACATTGAAGTTTCTAGTGCCATCTATTACCGCTATCTAGAGAGTACAGCTATGCTTTCCAGTTGTTTTTATATGGAAATTATTCGATAGTACACTACAATTATTTTTAATGTAATTGCTATTGTATGTGACGTTTGAACGATCATAATACTTGTTGTGTATATCCTTCCAAATTTCTACAGTATTTTCAGTCTATTTGTTTAATAGGGAAACTGATTGAATTACTTTGACAAAGTTTATCTTATTTCATTCATTCTTCAATGGTTCTACCATGTTCTACATTTAAGTAGATTGATGAACTAAATTCCAACAGAATATCTGAAATTATTTCATTCACTGTTAACTATTTTAGTGAAAGGTCCTTGATATACTTTGTAATGTTCCATGGCAGTATCAGCATTTGAAAATATTGGTGGTAATCCTGGAAAAGCATGACGTAATTTCTTTTACATTACTGAAAATTCTCAGTTTTAAGCTGCAGTGTGATTTGTACACACACAGGAAGAGGAAATCCCTAATTGCAAATCGAAAAGCGACGTGATACATGAAAATAACTTAGTTTATGTCTTCTGATAGTTTCCCATATATTATTTCATGTGTCAAAATATTGAATAGTATAGTAAAATGAAATATTTTAAAATCCAACTATTCATAAAAGAATAGCCTAGTTTACTTTAAGTTGGTTTATACACACGAGGTAGTATCTCAAGTTCATCCCGCTAATAATTTACAAATCAATCTGGGTACACAATAGATTCTCATGTGAAGTTGCATATTTGTTTATTCATTTGAATTTACTTAATTAAGACTGGTAATTAGTACAATTCATAAATCAATTCTTCAACAATAGTATGCTTATCGTGGATACCATCTATAACCCGTATTGGAAATACTTCAATTAAACAAATACCTTGTCTCATATCTTCTCAAATGATAGACAAATCTATTTATTAATATGCAAGTCATTGATTCCCAAATCTGCTATCAGAAATACTCATATTCCAAATACAGCACTATGTGGTCTTAAAACCATAATCACTTAATGATTACCCAATACAGAGAATACATTTCTTAATACCAAGAAACTGAAATGAACGATGAAACATTTACCTAATCTTTAAGATTCACAGAATATTAAACTCATTCATTATCTTCATTAAATAGTTCATTGTTCTGGATCATATAACATATTCGAAGTTCGAACAACGCATTTGCGTCCTTCTATACTGTTTTTTTTCTTCTAACGTTTACTAATCATTAGCAGCTCGGTCCAGTCTCTAAGATGCAGGACTTCTTACTGAACAAGCCGTTCCCCAATCCCGCTTGAAGTTTCAATTGTTTTAAATTTTCATTCTCCTTGAAAACTGAATGATGTATAGTTTTTATGAATCAAGAATTTCCATGCAGGTTGGTTGCCTAGTTTTCTTTAGGAATGTTTCTTTAACAATCTCCATGTTCTTAATCTGGAAACCTATTTTCTTTGTATGTTTTGAAAATAAGATAATTTACTTAAGTGTTCATTGTTTTTCGATGTTTCTGAACCAGGCATTTTGTATTAAGGATTGCTTGTGTACGATGAAATGTTAATGAGTTTTGGTATTGGAAGTGAATGGATGAATGAGTGAGTATTGGTACATGAAAATATTGTACAGTCTGTGCCGAAAGTTTGTACCTAGGCGTAGAAGAGCTTCTCAAATCAACTTTGGAATGAATATACCAATTTAAGTTCGATTTCCTGTAACGTAAATATAATGTTATTTGCTATAAGTTAAAAACTACTAAAATGACATCGATCTACCCAGTTGAAACTTATTTGAAGATGGAATGTCACTACTGAGCACAAACTTCTGACGTTGACTGTACATACCCAAATATAAAAAAATAAACTCACTTACAGAAACATACGGAATAAGAAATAGTCTGCCCCGTACATGAAATACATTTATGGAGGTCTAGAGTAAAAACGTAGAGTGAACTTGGTGTCGAAGGAATCCAATGCACCTCCCATGATGAATATTCGCATATTGAATATTCAAATAATGTAACCTCGCGATTTATGAGGAGTGTCTGTATTTTTTTAATGTACTTATGTTTTGTTCAATTGCGAGCCTCACATACCCCGTACATATATCTTTTAAAGAGAAATCAAAGTTTCATGGTCCCATGTTAGAAACACATTTTTTTTTATCAAATTCGTGTAGCCTTAACTGCCGAGGTGTGGTATGTGATACCGCTCGTACATTTAAAAGATGTGCTCCTCAGTTAGTAATTGACTTTGTGTTTCGTCCGCTCATGTCATTCATGATCAACTCTACTCACAATCATATTTAGATACTAGCTAACTGACTAGCTAAGTGCTCATCACGTGATCAAACGGTATACCATACCGGACCTCGGGGTGTAATGCACCGTAATTTTGCACCTCGGTATACATATTTTAACGCACAAAACGATGTTTCGACCACTATTTCTTCCAGGCATACTTCCAGATATTTCCAACCACACCCCCGAAAGAATTAATGTTAGCACTTACGTATACTGAAATACGCATATAAAAGTACATTATATCAATATTGTTCGTGTTATTTTGAGGTTAACTAAGAAAGTATGACATGTTCTTAAGTAGCGTTAGTATTGTTTTATATTTTAGCACTTAGGAGTCAATATGCATTATTTTAAATTTTCGTGAGCCCCCCTACACCCCCACGACTTGATTTTGCAACCCCGAAAGAAAATTCCTGAAAGAAACACTGGACTTTCGACTACATCTGCAGTTATTATCAAGTGTACTATTAACAGAATAATTTTCATTTTTATTTTTGTTTTAAATATTTGAACTCTTATTTTTTTTTCTTTAATTCTATACATATTGATGACTATTATCTAATTCCACAATCCGATAATGTTTATGAAAACGAATGTGGAAGTTTAAACTAATAATGGAAACATATCATCAAAATGTATAGAATTAGATAAGAAAGATTGGATAACGTTCTCAGCAAAGAAATAAATACAGTCGGGCAATAACAAAAGTTCAAATATATATTATATATAAACAATGATAATGATTCTGTTAATTGTACACTTGATAATAACTACAGACGTTAGTCGAAACGTTGTATTGTTCATTAATATGCATATTTATTTCGTGAATAAAATAATAAATAGCATTTCTAACATCGGGCCTTGAGAGTTTGAATTTTGTTTAAAAGATATGCAATTTACTTTATATATCAGAAAATTAACGTTTGTTTTTACTTTGTAAAATACACCTTTCTATTTTTTAAAATAAATTGTGGAATTGAATTGAATTTATGGCCTTTACTTAACGGAGTGGGATATAGTAGAGAAGCTGATAATGGATTGGAAGGAAGTCAGTAAGGACCTAGATTCAAGGCACAATTCCCCGGCATTCGCCTGATGTGACAGAGAAAATACCTGGAAAAAACTCAATCACGATATGCAGCCAATAGTATCATTCCCAGGACCTTCTGATAGCAAAGCCATTTAATTAACTACGTCTTTCTTGATTATTCATTCGTTGGTTAAAGCCTGACAAGGATAACTGAATGTGCGTGTTTTGTAATAACCAAACAAACCTCTTAAACGTAACTTATAATTGTAGTATGTAATGGTTTCTAAAAAAAATTAGAAAGCAAAATTCAATCCAACAGATCCATAAAGGAATACCAGAAAGAAGTGTAACTTAATTAATTGTCTACTGAAGTGATTAGATGTTTTAATATTTGTCAATAAGTGTGTATATTTTATACAGTCACTGAAATTGGTAAATTTAATACAATTCAATTTGTTTAAGAACAAAGCTGCATTCTTGTATTGGACTATAAAAGGAAAAGCTGCTTCCAAATCAATTATGTTGCAATGTATATTATTCATTAGAATAGCAATTTTCTTTTCTGCTCCACGAATTAGATTTCCAAGCTATTTGGAAATAAATATTGCAAAAATTTATTGACTAATTAATGTACTACTTTCAATGGTTTAGGTTTTTAGTGGAACTTCAACTCCAACATTAAGATTTGATGAAGAAACGATGTGCTCATCCCAGGTAAGTAAAGCTTTCTTCACAATTATTTTCTCAGTCTAAATTCTGGACGGGTCTGACCAGGTTTTAATCCTTATTTGCTGGTAGTTTGAGGGTCAGCTAAAGGAAAAGTCTTTATTCAGGACACAAATTTATTTTAAAGGTTCCGTTTTGTAAAAAATCATCTTGACTTGGTCAATTAAAAAAATACACCAAATTTATAACTTTAAAATTTTCTAACTTTATAGCGTTGAGCTGTTATAATAACTTACTTATGATTTATTTTGTTAAAATACAATACTTTACAATTTACTGTAACTAACCCATTATGAATTATGAGCGCTGAGGAGTACCACAGTGAAACAAACTTATTTCAAATGTAATACGAGATATTTTAATATTTTTTTCGGGACATCGGGACACAACGCTATAATCCGGGACTGTCCCGAAAATTTCGGGAGATATGGTCACCGTACCTATAAGCAAACCAATAAGATTCAAGTGCTCTGTAAGCGCTTAGTGCTGCCTTAGACCCTTTGAATGCACCCAATGTCACTTGTATTCCTTAGCTTCTGGAGTCGACATATAAGACTTACTTACTCTGCCTGTTACATATCTATATTTTTATGAAACATATTCCACACACTGAAAAGTGAAACTTCTACCTTACTTTTGAAAACAGAAGTCAAATCTCAAATAACTCAAAACTTGCAATAAGAAAGAACATTCGTCAAGTGTCTCGCCGGGATTTGTTTAATATTAATTAAAATTCAAAGTTCTCTGCTGTCCAATGTGTATTATACTAATTTTAGCATCCAATCCCGGTAATTTGAATATTTATGAGTGTTCACACATCCGGAATGCTTTCGTAAACTACTATTACGCTCGTACACAAAATTGCTTTGACTTTCTTTAGATAGAACTGGACGTGAATGTTGGCATATGCAAAACAAATTGGATCAAGTATTGACACTCTGACACATGTTACACACACCGTCCGCCATCTTGGATTCCCCATATTGGGTTTAAGTTTTTTTTTTTCAAATAGATATAGGTGCAATAATCCATCAAATTCTTGTACAATTGTCGCAGAAATTAACTGGAGTAGTTAGTTCGAACCTATCTTAAACCGTTTTAAAGTTATTGTATGTTAAATGTCAGGCACTTTACTAATATTGAACAACATATAAAGTACTATGGGGCCTAGTTTGTGTGTAGTGCTAATTGTAGCTGCCCATAGCGGTAATTATACATACTTGTGAGACTTGACAAACTAAAGTATACATGTGGACAAACGACGTTACACCAGACGGAACGGTTGCTATCTTTACATGTTTATTCGGAATTGAACACAGATGTTGCTGATGGAGATAAAATGAGTCAAGGACCAGACAACATTTAGTTTCAACTTTGGGAGAGAGACAATTATCCCGCAATTGTTCAATAATATTCTTGTCCACTTTGCCAGATTTGGAACTCGTTACATATACGTTTGGAGGTCGAATCAGTTTACGTTGTACAATTCGACCAAAGGCACTTGGTTCACATAAGGCAATAAGAAGAGGGAAAAGTAGTTTGCTTTCCATGGAGACAATGGGCTGAACTGCATATGAATTTCAGTTGTATATAATTTCAGCTGAAGAATACTTTGGGACGATCTTCTCGGTGAATTCCATACCAAATACGATGGAAGAATTCTCAATATTTTCTTCTGACTGGGCATGCGTGTACGTCACCTTGTGAGTAACAATTTTGTGGGCTGTCTTGAATTTCCAAACTCTGGTTGGTCCACGTTTGAAATCGGTTAATCCAAGCTCTCTAACTTTGGTACATGTCCACTGTCTGATATCAATATCATGGACAGGTAGTAAATTATTTCTTGCCTCTTGAAACTTTGACCACACACATTCCGATATGACCTTCAGTTTCTCACGTTTTATTCTTTGTTGATCATAATATATCTGATATCGCGAAACCCTCCCTTATTATTTACTCTCTTAAAGTGGTGTATGATTGTCTTCAGCGACCATCCGCTGTTTCTAGCCTCAATTACCTTTTCGATATAATCCAATGGGACACAAACGTTAGCCACATCTTCACTCAAAGGATCATAAACCGGCTCTGTTTCAGCCACTTCCTCGAACGGCAATTGCACAAATTCTTCATCATCCAGGATTTCAGTGATGATGTTTCTTCAATTTTCTTCATTAAACTGAAAATATTTCTTGCAATCTCCCTTTCTTCATCATGTACTTACCGTTTTGAAGATGGTACTACAATCTGGCGTACAACCTCTTAACACCTTATTTACATCGATTTGTATACTACGTAATAAGCACGTACACACACCAGCACTTGCACAATAGCACTCAAACACTAATTCTGTGTAAGTAACGTACGATCATAAAAGTAAAGCAGTACTTTTGGAATCGAAAAACCTTCTACCGCACTAACACAGTCACAAGCTACTTCCGCACGATCAGACCACCTCTTACAGCCTGTCTACTGCAGACAAGTCAACATGAGCAACTAGAATCTGTGCTAGCAAACTTTACTGACGGTCTGTGTGGAACAGATCAGTAAAATCCCCGCCAGGCACTTCGCCAATAGACATTGAAGAGTAACATCAGTTACGCATACGTTGCTGATGTTCAAAAATGAAAAAAATATTCTAACTGAAAAAAATAATAGGTATAAACGATTGTTTTACAGCAGTGTTATCATAATTCTAATTATTTCTTCATGTGTGATTTTTATTACTAAAGTGTTATACTATAATATGGAGGTATTGTATTGTACACGCAAAGAGGCCTATTGTTGTTGTTTCAAAACGTTTCGATATACAGTCAAAGTAACACCAATGGATTTCTGCGACAATTTTACATGAATTTGATGTATCACTTGCACCTATTCAATTAACTTGAATCCAGTATGGTGGATGGTGTGTGTGTGTAACGTGCCAGATAAACAGTACTTGATCAATTTTGTGCGTATACCCACATTCATGTTCAATTCTGTCTAAAGAAAATACCAACAATTTTGAGTCCTAGCGTAATAGTAGTAGTTTACGATAGCATTCCGGATATATGAAGGCTCATAAATATAAAAAATAGCAGTATGGGAATCTAAAATTAGCACAATACACAGTGGGTTGTGGACAATACAATACACCAGCCAAATTATCAATTCCTTAACTATACACATTGCGCAAATATCTACAAAATTCTATCTGTCAGAAGATAGCGATAAAATGCTGACGCGTATCATATAGCCCTTTTTCGCTTCATAATATTTTGTTTCTATTTACGTGGAACCAAACATATTTGACATTAATAATTTTGCCGAAGTAATCAAAAAATTAAATAAATAAACGAAACTAATGTTAAAGGTATTTGGTATACGCATCGTAGCAAAAGTTATACTGTAATGTGTAAGGTTAATTATAGGGTATACGGCGTCTGCCTCCGTATGCTCAGACTACAGCTCCTTCATCTTACACTGATGTGTTCGGTAAGATGCATTTTTTTTTAAATGTCAGTTACAGGGTTTGCTATTCAGTGCTATAATATTTATTCCTGTATAACTTATACAGAGATAAGTTTTTTTTCCTTCTTCTGAGATAGCAAAACGGGGGGCAATTTATTCTGGTAGTTGTCAAATCTGATAATAGATGGCAGCTCTTGTCAAGCGTTCACGATGAAAAGAGCTTGTGGTTCGTTTTCTAGCCTGTGGCAGCGCTGTCAGTCTTGTGCCTCAGCACGAACTTGTGGTCTGAATAGGGATATGTCACATGGCGATTAAAATAGTAAATACGGCGGAAGTCGAAGAGCGTCTCGCGCTAGGAATTTGAGAGAGGAAAATTTAAAGATACATGACCGCACCTAATCTCACCTAACTTCCACTTTCCCATGGTCACTAATTTCAGATAATGTACGAAAAATGC
This sequence comes from Lepisma saccharinum, assembly GCA_022664845.1. Lineage (NCBI taxonomy): Eukaryota > Metazoa > Arthropoda > Insecta > Zygentoma > Lepismatidae > Lepisma > Lepisma saccharinum. Next base: position 31,296 of record JAGDQP010008526.1, read on the forward strand.
AAAAAAAAGCAATTATTAATAATAAATACGAGCATATGAAAATATATTTCGAAAGAAGAAAAAAAAGAAAAAGTGTTGACCCAAGAAGGGTTTGAGCCCGGGACCTTTCACTCAAGAGGCGAACGTCTTGACCATTCGACCACGAAGGCAAGTTAGGAAATCTCGCTTTCGTCGTTGTAGTTACAGTGGGTAGCGTCAGAGTCTGTCAGTATGACGTCGTAGGTGACGACGACTTCCGTCGCATTTACTATCTTAATCCTCACTAGGATGTGCCCAACTACTCTTGTCATTCGAATGGGGGTAAGCAGTTTTGAAGAGGAAGTGATTAGAATTTGAATGGGAAATTAACCAGTGGCGGCCAGTGGTTGTTTCCACTAAGTGTTGCACTCAGGCCCGCCGATAGCCACAAAAAGTAGGGGGCCACGAAAACTTTAGGGAAAGGCGTGGACATACGAAACATACATAAAATTAAATATTTTGTATTGGGTCAAGAAAAATTTACGGGGGCTCATCCCCTGGCTGCGGACCTGGACTTTCACTATGTGTGAGAGGATTAGGTAGCTAATCAGTCACAATCAATCAACGTAGAGTTAAATTATGTAACGTATACACAAAAGAAGAAATGACCAGATTATCAAATAAAGGGACATTAGTCAATTAGTTACGATTTTGAGAAAACTTAGAAAAATGTCAGCTATAATATTGAGGATATAATTTGATAGTTTGTCACAATTTTTCGTGGCTATAAATTTGTGTGACTGTTGTTGGTATTGTTAATATCAGGTTTAGAACCTTTGAAGGTTCAGTAAATGTTTTCTCCGAGCTATTTTGAACTATAAAGTCTAACAAGCCCACAGCTCCTGACATTGATCGAAATTCTTCTGCCGAGAAGCTTGAAGACAGTTCGTGACGACAGAGCTTTCCTTTGTCAAGAAATGTGTAAATTGAACATAATTTCTCCACAGTTGTGGAAAATTCCAAAAGTAACTCGGAAATTTCTCTGAAGCAAACAGCGTGGCTGCCTAACGTGCCACGTGAATGTAAAGCGGGATTTTGCTTCGCAAGTAATCACGTCGCATACTTCCTTTCCTTCCCTTGTCCATTCCATTCTTTCAATCTTTCTCCTTTTTGATACCGTATTTATATTGTCTGTTGTTTCACTCGAATCATCAAGCTGGTCTCTGATACGTCTAATATTTGTTTCAAGTGGAAAATAGCCTTTTGTGCCAAGGAAGATTGTGTTTGAATTTTTCTCTTCCTCCAACTTCACTATCTTATTCATGCATTGAATAATATCCTTTTTATGTACAAAGACAGTATTTACGCTTCTGGACAGCAAGTTCCAACGAATATTATTAGCTCGGGGTAACCGTTTCTTAGTGAGGTAATCTAAAACTGCGACTCGCTGGTGACTACCAGAAAAAAGAATATACTACCTTGCAAATTTGAAAAGAAATATAACATTTCTATTTATAAAAGCAGCTTTCCTCATAAACAGATTCACTTGATGAGCGTAACAATGTATGTACACAGAACTTGAAATGGGACGATACAATGCCATACATTTAAAGTTATTATTTCGCGACTAAAGTAACATGAGTCGCCCCCAATGACCTCTAACTAAAAGTGATAATGGATTGGCCTCTGATGCTGGCAAAAGTGTCATTAATATATGAAGCCAGGAAGCGGAGAGGACACTTAATCTCGTTTGTCCACTTCCAGTCTAAACCAATATGGACCAAATTTTCAGTTCTAACTAAGTTTTTTTTACGCTTGTTATCGCTGAGTGGCCCGTTTTTAATTTATGTCTTAATTCTTGCAAAAAACGTAAATATTATTTGCAGTATTTTTTATTACATGCAGAGTACGGTATACTATTACATGAATAACTAAGGAATAAAAACAAATAAAAGAAGGCCGCAAAGCGATAAGAAGCGTATAACATTTAGTTAAAACTGAAGATTTGGTACACATTGGATTAGACTGGAAGTGGACATATGAGTTTAAATATTTGCTCTGGGGTCTATCTTTCGACACTAATCTACTTCGAGTCAGTCTAGTTAAAGATGCTTTATTCTTTTGGTGCGTCGCGCGTGAGACATCATTCTGTGGCAACATCGCTATAAGGCAGGAATGATTCACCAGCGCTTAGAACGTATAAACACAGACACACACGCTCACACACACATACAAACTCTCTCTCTCTCACACAGACACACACACATACACACACTCATACAGAGGGAGAGAGAGCACACACACACACAGAGAGAGAGACTACTGTGTAAGGATTGCGGAGGTCATGACGCGCCAGAAGAGCTACTTACCGGATGCAATGAAAAGCTCAGGAGGGGAGAATAGTGTAGAAAACGCAGTTGCTTGTATAGTCGCTGCAACTTCCGAAGTTCTGTGGTCATTCCTATAAGAAAATCGACTCGGATAAACAGAAGAGGAAGAACTTGTGTAGCGAGTTAGGCGCTAAAAGAGGTGCGGGCAAATTACAACACCAAGATTAAACTGTGAGCTTGTGAAGTATTTTTTCTCTTCCTAAAAGGTAACTATAGTTCTTTTGAACACCGAAAGGTAGAATATTATTACTAGATCCCGAAAGTTTGGCAAAATGCCTTTTTGTTTTCGTTGCGAATTATCAGCTTATAAATAATATGTAACATTTTAACTCATCGTGGGAGCGTTTACGGTAAAAAGGTTTTTTATTTTGCCTTTTTTTTTGCCTATTTCACCTTCTGTTGCCTATTTCTAAACACAATGCCTTTTTCTGCCTTTTAATGTAGTTTAGCCATTTTTTATTTAATTTTTAGCATTAAATATAAATACACTGTAAAGCAACGCCGCCTTTAGTAGTAGTCTGCTAGCCGTGAATTCAGAGGGAGAAAAATGTACCTAGGGGTGATTCTTCAACTATTTGGACTGACCTCGTGTATCGTTTCCCATTTACTGTCACCGTTCACTGCTTCAGTACTATCTGAATCTCTCGTACAATTCATGGCATTAAGATATGTCATTGGCTGATGACCTGGCATCTCACGCATACTACGCTACGTTGCCAGAAGCAATAATAAAACTTGAAAAGAAAGGCGAGAAACTGGTGACAACGATGGATATTGTGTGAGAAACAATAAACAAACGGTTGGAAGTGTCAAAACAAATATACATCTGTAATGGGTGCAAATGAGCATCTAGAGTCAATTAAAAACATATGCAGTGTACTTAAAAGTGAAAATTAAATTTTCGTTCATATGAAGCCGTCAGTAATACTTTCTGTAACGTATGCTCCTCTTACTTCTGTGGACATTGAAAAATATGGAATAGTGACTTATTATGGTTTTCTCGTGCACTCTTCAAATTTGAACTCGTCAATTTTCAAATGAAATGGTTTTGTTTTACAGAACCCAATGGGAAATACAAATGTACACAACAGAGTAATATTCAAATAATAAGTTTCGATAGGAGATGGGCTAACGGAGCCCAGTGATAATTTGATCGAATATGATGTTAATCGAACCTAGGGAACATTGTTAATGCGTTTACAGAATTTTGTTTTCAGCTACCGAAAACTTACTGAAATATGGGGGGGGGTCAAAATATGGAGTCCAGCATATTTGATTCAATGGGAAATGCTTAGGGTATATTTAGGTGACAGAGTGATGAAGCCATTTGATAATAATTGAATCGAATGTGATTTTAATCGATTCTAGGCAGCTTTATTAGTGTGTTGCCAGAATTTGGTTCACGACAATCAAAGGAGTATGAAGATATGTGAAATTAAAGTAGGGGTTTTGCTGGCAACTCAGCAGTAATATTGCTTAGAGTCGTTTAAAACCATATTCAACCCAATAATCAAAAGGCTGTTATCCCGATCTGGCAAAACTTCGGCATTGACCCTTCATATTTTCATACTACTTTGGTTGCCGTGAACCAAATTGTTACAACACAGTAATAAAGTTGTCTAGAATCGATTAAAATCAAATTCGAACCAATTATCAACTGGCTCCGTTATCCCGTGACGTAAACACAAGCATTTTCTATTGAATTCTATATGAGGGACCCCACTTTTCAGGACGTTTTTGGTTGCCGTGAACAAAATTCTGTAATGACATTAACAATGTTCTCTAAATCCGATTACAATCAAACTCGATCCAATCATCACTGGGTCCCCATTAGCCCGTCTCCTATCCAAGTTTCTTAAGAAGGCACACGGAGGCGTACCTGTAACATTTTTCAGGAGTGTATAAGTTACGGTGTCGAACTTCTGCGTATGTCTGAAGAAGTATGCCTATGGTGCCTAATCTTTGTTAAATACTTTGAAATAATTTGCCAATGATTAGACACAACAATAAGCCTAACTAACAGTTGTTACAAATATTTGTGAACTTTCTTATATTTTTCAGAGAACCAGACTTTGGCCACAGTATGGCAAAAACATAAACGGACAGTGGCAATATATTGTTAATACAAACAAATATAAACAATCATTTGAAGTTGAAGCATGTAGGTATGTATTAGAAATGGTTCTAAAGAGTTTTGCTATGTGGTTCTATAACTTGTATATATGTTAATGAATGTTTTGTACGACAAGGTACGTACATCTGCAATTATTAAAGGTTATATGTAAGTCAAAATATAATGACCACTTGCAGTTCTGTTCATTTATTAATACAATGTACTCTATAGGGGTAATATATTCAATCCAGTAAAACCTTTATGGTGAATGCTAATATATATTACAGAATTCAAATCTGTTCCGCTTGTTCATGATGTCACTTCCTCTAGAATACTGGTTTTCAACAGATACCACCATTAACACTCATAGCGTAGCGTCTAAGTCTGTCTTCCATTACTTCAGTAACCTATTTGAGTTTTCCGTACAAGTGAACTCTAGCTCACTAATGTACGTGCAGTGACAGCAGTAAAATAATTCACTAATCAAAAGGTTTGTGATATACTGGTTAGCCATATAATTGACACAAAGACAAGGGAGACGCAAACTAAATATCGAGAAGACAAACGACTGTAAGTAAACCAAAACCTATTACGGGAGCACGAAGGACGAAAGCATTACGAAAGCATGTTAGGCGGCAGTTGCAATACTAGGAGCTCTTGAACAGGGTTGCAAAAATATATGCTTGAGAAATAAATTGGAGAAAGTTAGTGAGTTGAAACGGTGGCGTGACAACCTTTAGGATATCAGTTGCTGTGGCATGCCATCGGGAGATGTGACTATTGGCTCCAAATGGTAGGTCCTTCAATGAACCGCAGGCAGTTGAACGCGTTCCAGATAATACAAAAATCTCTCAAAGATACATTGGAGATCGAACGCTCTTAGCATAGGTCGTAGTTGGCCAACAAATTCGCTTTGCCTGTGTCTGGTTGAAGAATATTCAAAACATATAATTTCAACTACGTGAAAATGTTGTTGCGGTCACTGGCCTATCTGTATACGACACTTAATCAAAATAATTTATTAAAATATGTTACGTCCAAGAATCTTTCTTCTTTCGCAAAATAACATAGCAATAAACAGGTATAGTTGCCTGAAAAATGTTGATGATCAATATAAGAGGAAACATTTACAATGCGATACTTCATCATAATGACTACAGAAATTCCAGCAGTATGAAAATACAGTACAAGGGTACTTTGTAGATATATTTATTTTTAAAAAAATACAATGCAGCAGAAAATATTGGTTACGAAACTGCTTCTTTTGTATTTAATTTCTTTCATAACGTCTTCAACAAGTTTCATGGTTCGATAATTTTCAGTGGGTATTTCCACATCTGATGACGCAATATCAAAAAGAAAAACTTCGTCGATAATTTCTGCGTCACCAAGATCAACGCTGCAAATTTCCTTAAATCCTGTTTACATTGAAACGACACGGAACAATTATGAGTTGATTGAGACTCTTTTTTTTTTTTTTTTTGTCACTGTTCATATTAGTAGCAAGGTAGTGAGTTTAATTATGTTTTAAGCAGTTGGGAATTTCACAACTCAAGTTTTCTCAATATTAACCCTCCACAAAAACTTATCTTGCTTTAATTGTAGTGCTTGAAAGAGTTATTTCTATGATTTGGTTGCCAATATGAATTAAAAATCGTCCAATATTGTAAAATCAAACCTCCTTTTTTCTTTTACTATTAAAAGGAGGGAGAAAATAGAAAACTAATTTCATATTATCACATTGTCATTCAAATAACGCATTGGTTAATACAGGCTTATGACGGATAAGCTTCGTATGGGTGATATCTAATTAAATATCGCCAGATGCAATCGGAGAGCTTCGGTTTTGTTCGTTTTTTTTTCTTTTACAAAATTGTCTGCTTCCACAGAATCTGCATGAGTTGTGAAGATCAAATATGAAATAAACGCTACCGCGTTGCCGCATCTACGATAGGCAGCTTCAGCTCACTGTGACAAACTGCAACTGCATTCTCGTTTCGCGAATATGCGTGAAACTTTGCAACAATGCTCCACGGAAAAGATCCTCTTTCAGAATCAATGATCAAAAAATCTGCCTCTCTCATTGGCTGCTCTGTCATAGCTCTTTTCAGCTGTTCAGGGTCACCTACCATAGTCACTTAGACAAAATATACCTGTTTCCTTTTTTTACCTAATTGTGTGATTAGTTGTGTAGTATCGAAATCAACTTCTTAGTAGTAGAGTCATTTGTTCGAAGACGATCTACTGTGCATAGGTGACCCCTCGATACTCATGCTACCTTCACTCATGAGTGACAGTGTTGAAGTCACTATATTTGTCGATTTCCCAGAAGCGACGTGCTGATATTTCTGATGCGGGAGTTACTGTTGCAATCATTCCCATTCCATGAAATGTTTCATGTCCATCAAGAGTTCGTATATTGTGGTCAATTTTGTTCGCAACATAGTGCGTAAGTTGATGAAATTGAATAGAAACATCAATATCTGTAACTGCTGTATTTAATTCATATTTTTGGTTTTCGGCTTATCAGGAACAAAACCCATGGCGGTGTAGAGAGTCGATAAGGAATCGTCAGACTGATGATGCATTTTTACACCCAATCTAATCTGTAGCGGTGCTGTGATTAATCTCGGCCTGCTGGCTTGCATGATTGCTTGTCCTATTGAAGCTATCTTCTGACTTTGTTTCTACCCAATTACTGTTCCTAGAAATTCTTTGACTATCTGGAAGATATTGGAGAGATCTATGAATGGATGACCTTTCTTCTGTTGAGAGATACGCACTTGCAGATATTGGGCATGCTCGTATGCCATCCGTGATGTGCTTTGCCGCTGTTACGATGATTCTCAATTTCTCTAATTCAGGATTATCTTCTTTCGGAACACTGTAATACTCCTAAAGAATGGAAGCTGCTGTCCTTCTGAATGTTACTACATTTGCTAATCTTAACAGGTTTGCTATAATGTTTTCATTACCACAGTAATTCATCAGAAGCTTCTTTATATATTTTTCAGAATATGGTTCTTCTTCTGACTGTTCTTGCTGCAGTTATTTCTTCATTAATGTCTCTAGATCTGCTACAGTTATTTGTTCATCATCATTGTCCTTTAAGTACTGAATAATATCCATAAACACTCGCTTCTTTACTTCCTGTTGGGGCCTTCCAGCGTGCTTATGTTCATCTGGATATTCCTGTCCATCCTGTACACACCGCTCAGGAATGGGTTTGCCAGTCCGGAAGTTAACACTACATTGTTGATGTAAACTGCATCATCTGCTGGTAAATCTTGTGCAAATGCCAGTCTACACATGATACCAATGCTCTAGCGATCGCCCCGGTTCCTTGCAAATTACTAACATGTTGTCGCGGAAATCCTGCGTTCGAACTCGATTTACTGCTTTGGTTTTCTTTTTCCAGAACGGCTTTGCTTCTTGTCCACATAACACATAGTGCGTTTTGTATTGGAAAGAAGGTACCTGGGACCTTTGCTTAGCTGGAGAATATGGTGGATCAACTTCTCAATTGTTACGCTTTGATGATGAAATATATTTTGGATTACACCACACTTTTCTACAGTTGATGTGCACAGATTGACCTTCTCGCAGAAACACATCGCTTCCCCTTTCTGCACTGGCCTTATTTATCCCATCACTTCCTTTCTTCCGCAGAACCACTATGTCATTGATAATAATCAGAAGTTTTCCACATAACACGCACAAATCCTCCGAGTCCTCCATAACAAAGAAGACGTTACTAAGCGTAGTTGAAATGTTGAGTAGAGAGAACATTCACAATAGAGCAGCACTTTAAGCACAGCATATTACCAGCTGACATCTGCAAATACACACAAAGAAGATTAAAATCGTGCTTTTATTACGCATTGGTTATTTATCTTATTTATTTTTTATTTAGTGTATGGTTATAGTCAATTCACATCTCTGCAGAACTTATTTGTCGCGAACGCATATAATATTGACACATGTATTATTAGAAACATTCAGTGTGCGAATTAAGCATACAGCCAGAGGGTGATGTGTTAGGAAAAATAAGGATCTAGGCAAATGCAATTGTTGAGCTGCTGATTTCTCCAAATCTCGTAGTTATGGATTGATTTTTGAATTGTATGCAATGTTATCCTACTATTAGGTGAACCTATTTTAATACTTATTCAGGTTAATGTTTATCTATCACTTGACACTCACGACACGTCACAGTGTATTTTCCCCTGAATTGCAAACTTTGCACTCCTTCACCTCGGTTTGCCGAATTTTCTCCAAATAAGCAAACAATTGAGGCAGTAATTCCATACTTTCATTATGTTTCCTTCTTTCACAATGTACTTACGACGTTCATTCCAGTTCAGCGTGGAAGTTCAGTTTTGTAAACACTAAATCGGAGTAAAAGTCCCTAAAATAAGAAGAGTGAACTGACGTAATATTTATGCTAGGATGCTCGACTCGACTCACAGTAGGTCTAAATAAACGTTCAAGGAACTATACAGCTAATGGAAACTTGGATAAAATCACTCAATTATGAATTTATTCTATGACCTTTTAGATATCTATAACTCAGAATAGGAACAGGGAGGTGATAGAATATGTGGAAATGCTGGCCAGGGCTATTGTTAAGGTGCCATCCCGGCATTCATGTAATGAAACTAAGGAAAACTTTGGAAAACCTCAATCAGAACGCTCAGCCGTGAGTTTCAAACACACTGTCGATCCGAAGTTCGACACCCTAGCCATTGAACCATGGGAACTGGGTTGGTAAAATCACGCAAGAAACATAGTACATAATCTAAAACGTCGGGTGACTGTTACAGCATTGTTATTGCTAATCATATTAAAGTCAATATGACATAGCAGGTAGACTTTTGATATGTTATTCAGGTAGTTCATAGGGCCGAAACCATAAAAAGGATTTTTGTTGCAATCTGTTCTCGATTAACCCCCTTTTAAGGTATAAAATAGGCTGGTTTCACAAAATCTCAGGAACTGAGAAGCACCAATTTAAAACAAAAACGCTGTTGTAAATAATTTTTAATTGTTCTGTAGAAATTCCCTCTATTTTGATACTAAGTTTATGCAAATCGATCTTGTAGCAGCCGAGTTATAGCTAAATTTATGTTTCAAAGTCCTTCGTGGCCAATATCGAATATAGCAGACCAAAATGGCCGACTTTGACATTCAGATTTTGGAAGACATTCAATATGTTATTAGGTACACTTCATAGAACCAAGAACCGCAAACAGCATTTTTGTTGCAATTTGTTCTAGGTTAAGCGGCTTTTTCTCCTAAATTGACTGGGCTATTTTCTCTAGTGCAAGCGGGAAAGACACATCGTTCACAAATGCCAAAACATGTGTAAAATTTAAGGTGAATAGTTGTCTGGTCTAAACTCAGAGTTTGTTAATAGCATGTGAGGAGCAAAGTACTTTGCTAACCTTGAGAAACAGAATCACTACTAACTGTGATACCGTATTCAATAACATTGTAGTTTCCAGCAGACACACACATCAGAACCAGTGGCGACTTTGAGAGGGAGTGCATGTTTGGGTAAGGTATGTAACATTTAAAGACTGGAATCAGGAAAGACGCCGCTCGCAAAAATACTTTTAAGAAAGAATTACAGATTTTTGTAGCAAGTGTGATGGATATTATTGTAAATCGATAGACGCAAATGACTAGTTTCAGTACAAGAATACATGCGACATCTGTGGCTTTATGGGAACTGTTTCGCATTTATGGTGTCGAATGGTGAATATAGTGTTTGTATCAGAAATCAATAGGTTTCACCAATGATGGCCTATTATATGTTTTATCCGTTGTACAAACAAGGTCATCTCCTGCTTATGTCATCTTAATACTGTTTCTGATGCAATGTTTAGTGAATACTTTGTCAAAACAAATGGGCCAAATACAGGTAGGCCCAGGCTTTATGATCATATTTCTGTAGCAATATTTAGTTTATATTTTGTTAATTAGAAACTACACTGACTGTGAGGGGTCATCTTTACATAGGACTAAGGGAAGACAGTCTACTTTGCACAAATTAGAATTCTGTTTAATTCTGTCTTGAATATACGTGATAACTAAAATGTATCTGTCACACTGTAAAGATAAGATATCAACGTAATAAACAGTACCTTTGATGCCGAGCTATATCGTTGTTTTTAGTTGCATATCACAAAATGTCCTTAAGCCAAGGTGACCCTATTTTTACCAGTGATTCCGGAAAGAAATCGGATAATTCCACGTCTTCTTTGTTGCAATAGTAAATGTGGCTACCTTTTCCCACAGTACTACATGAAAGATTCTTAATACTGTTCTCAATATTTTTTTAAAAAAATATTGTCCTTGGATTTGCAGTTTAGAAATTACTAGCGGTTAAGTAAATCAGAAAATTCCTAATGTGATTTTAGAACAGAGAAATAACCAAAGGAGTACCTTTCAAGGATTTAGCAAAACAGTAGAAAATACAAAATTAGTACTTCTGAAAAGAGTACATCTTGTAGCGCTAGACAGAAGTCGTTTTGGAAGATTTCTTATTAAATAAAACAATACAATTTTTGAAAGGTTATTTATTATTCTAACCGAGAAGAAAATAGGCGGCGATAAATACTTTAATTAGGGGAAACTCCCTGGAAACCGGGGGTGAATGGCCATCCTACCTTAAAGAGGTCTATCTTTGAACAAGTGACTATATGTTGAGACATAATTAATGTCTGATCTTAACATTTTGGTCCACATTTTTATATTAACCCACATTCATGTCTGTCAACCCACTTCTTCTTTTACGACTTAGAAACAAACTTAAATTTTTCACAAACAAATGCTTTAATACAGGTCAAAATATACTACTCCAAATTATAAACAACTTTCTTGAAGGTACGTTGAAACTCATAACTCAAAGTAACGAATGGCTACTTCGATTCCGGTTTCAAATCTATTTTTTAATAAATAACCTGGATCTTTGCGTCAGCTGGTTCATTGAATTTAATTCATTCAGTTCTATTTTGAGGAATTGAAAAGTACACTAAAATACGCTGGATACTTTGTTCTATAGGGAATTCCTAAATGGAGAAATATAACTAAAAGAAATGCACCTACTAGCTTCAGAGATACCACATATAAAACAACAGAACAAATCTAGGCCAATTGAATGTAAATCTGCAAATTGTTTCTCTATCTGTCTTGACTGAGACACCAGGCGTGAATTTCAAGACTAGAGAAGACTTACAAATGGGACCGAGCAGCCGTATCTCAGTGACTAAAGCGTTTATTTCCCATTCAGGAGGTCCTGGGTTCGATATTCCCTTGGCCGACTCTTGACAGAGGTTTTTCCAGGGTTCTTTCTCAGTCACACTATGCAAATCCCGTGATGGTATCTACAAACTAGACTTTGGCCAACTACTATCTTCCAACATTCTCTCCCTTACCTTATTCCGACCTGAGCTTGAGATACCTAAAGGTCATAAATCAACAAATAAATAATGGTCACCAAATAGAAAGGATCTAATTACTTTTAGAGCCATCAGATTAAAAATTACCGGGTATTTCGAGATTACTGAACTCTGATACGAGATAAACTTTTGTTCCACTTTTGATTGTTCCTCTTTTGGTTTGTTCCATTTCCAGCTTTTGTCCCACTTTTGAGTTTGTTCCTCTTTTGGTTTGTTTCACTTCCAGCTTTTGTTCCACTTTTTTTGTTTCTCTTTCGATTTCTTCCACTTCCAGATTTTGTTCCACGTTTGAGATTGTTCCCCTTTTCGATTGTTCAATTTCCAGGTTTTGTTCCACGTTTGAGATTGTTCCTCTTTTGGTTTGTTCCACTTCCAGCTTTTGTTCCACTTTTGATTCCTTCTCTTTCGATTTGTTCCACTTCCAGATTTGTTCCACGTTTGAGATTGTTCCCCTTTTGGATTGTTCAATTTCCAGATTTTGTTCCACTTTGATTGTTCCTCTTTTCGTTTGTTCTATTTCCTTCTTTCATTCCACTTTTGATTGTTAATTTCTTGGTTTGTTACATTTCCAACTTTCGTTCCACTTTTGATTGTTCCTTTTTTGGTTTGTTCCACTTCCAGCTTTCGTTCCACTTTGATTATTCCTCTTTTGGTTTGTTCCATTTCCAGCTTTCATTCCACTTTTGATTGTTCTTTTCTTGGTTTGTTACATTTCCAACTTTCGTTCCACTTTTGATTGTTCCTTTTTTAGTTTGTTCCATTTCCAGCTTTCGTTCCACTTTAATTATTCCTCTTTTGGTTTGTTCCATTTCCAGCTTTTGTTCCACTTTCGATTATTCCTTTTTTTATTTGTTCCACTTCCAGATTTTGTTCCACTTTGATTGTTTCTCTTTTGGTTTGTTTCATTTCCAGCTTTCATTCCATTTTTGATTGTTCCACTTGTCGTTTATGACTTCTGGCTTTTGTTCCACTTTTGAATGTTCACCTTTTGGTTTGTTCCATTTTTATTGTTCCTCTTTTGATTTTTTCCACTTGGATCTTTTGTTCCAGTTTCGTTACGAATAGATGACCAGGTGAATGAAATGCAATAAGTAGAAGCCAAATGAAGAATACGGCAAAAGAAGGCGCTCATCGACATCTTATGAAGTTTTCAGGAGATGCTCTTGTTAATATTTATCTTCTTTACGAATTTATTCTCCAGATAATCTATTTTTTCCCAAAATAACATAATAAAGTTCCAGTGAATAGCAACAAATGTTGCCAAGATCGCAATTTTGCTGAAAACTACAAAAAGCCTCTTCTTTACCAGTACCCTTCAAATGAGTAGCCGAATTGCAAAGTCTGGTACGTCTGAAACCATAAACAATCTGATAATGATATCCCTAGATTCTATATGTCTAAAGATTTAATCTTAGCCTAGAATCGGTATGAGAACCTCATAAATCACCCGTTTTATTGCAACAACAAATTTCATTCTCAATAATTGAGAATTACTTCGGACCGTACAGCATTTTTCATTGTTTCTCAATTTCCTACAAAAAATACCAGATTAGACATATTGCGTTTCAAAATTAGGCAACTGAAATTTTATTAACAGAGGATAAAATGTTTTCAGGACCACTAAAATGTTTAATATTCTCTTATTGTGTAAACTAGGTATTAAGATTTGTGTAATTGAGGCGTTTATTGAACAATTTATACCACACATGCGAAAAAGAACGGAAAGTGACTTTTGCTTTTCAATCGATAGATGTCTTTGACCTCCACATATTTAAATAATAAATGTCCTGCAAAAACTAGTTGTTTGTGTGATAGCCAACGGAACGAGCAGTAAGAATCAATTTGGGGCAGGGATTCCGCCAGGATTTTCAGTTGGTAATATAAAGTCACAATCGGTAAGTGGAGTTTTGCACAGTTTCTATCAATGTTAACTGTAAAAATCTTAAACTTGGGGATACTCTTGAGAATTTCTGGGGTAACACCCACCAGGGAAGTGGGGATGACGTGGCAGAATCATTGATTTGGGCCCTCTCTGTAAAACTTTGCTCTCTATCAAACTTACATTATTTGTCTTTTTTGCAATAAACGGGTTCAGTTTTTAAATTTTAATGGGTTTCTTTTCAGAGAGGGTAAAGATCACTGTAGGATACCGATGGACTTTGAAGATCGACCTTGGAAGTGCATACAGAAATATGTAGAATATCCGCTCGTGGCTGTTGATGAGAATGGAAAAACAGTAGTCTGGAATTACAATCTTCCTATATGTTGTGACTGCAGACAAATGCCACCAGGCTCAAAGCCACCTCCACCGTAAAGAAGATAAAACAGGAAAGGAAATATTCTTCTTATAATATTTATCTAAGCATATTTATTAGAATACTTATTTAGAAGTATGTATTACTTATTACATAAAATAAATAAAGTACTCGGTTCTAGTAGAATATTATCCATTTTGTGCTACTTCCTGATCCCAACAGCAAAAACATTTTATATTTCATTTGGTTAAAATTTAATGGTAAGCGGAAAGATAATAGCAGTTTTTCTTAGCGATGGAAAAATATTATCAGCTCTAATGGAGAATATATATCCGTAGCATCAGGACGTAGCACGTCTACCTACGAAACGACCTCGAACTCAAATCCTCGCTGGGGACTTTTTTTCAGTGCTCCCGTCCCAAGCGGTCTGAGGTACACTTAGTCTTCTATCAAATTAAATACAGCTCTGCACAAAAAGTTTTGACGTTATGTATTTAGAGAATATTCAAAACTTGCTGAGAGATGACCCTTCAGTGTGCAACATCTATGAACGAAAGTTAAAATTAGGGTTAGTAATTTCCACTGGATTACAAAAACATTCCTCTCGGCGATAAAACGAGGGAACTATACAACTTCGTGAAATTTTGGACTTAACAATATTTTGCCAAAGAAAACTGAGATCTTTTTCAAATATCATTCTTCTTTAGCTAAATGCCAGGACACTATTTTCGAAAAGTTATTGTGCATATATCTCTGCAAATCAACAAATAAACACGACCAAAATTTAAGAGATTATTGCTGACGTCAAAACAAGTAAGAAAAGTCCCTATGAGCATGGGTGAAATTCCGCTTTGTTTGGTAGATACAGTGTTTCCAACAAGGAGCCCAATGTAGACGGCTAACAATGGTAAGAAAATGAATAATACTCAATAAATCTGAAACGACTAATTGAATGAAAATTTCGATTCCGGATTTTTTTTCTCCTAATGACATGGTGGATATCAGAATTGGAAATACTATATTACTAGGTTGTCAGTGTTGACATCCTGGTATAACGTTTATTTCTTTAAATAACACTATGTCGTTTTATTGTGTATTTGTCATCCTTTAGTGATGATAAACAACATATGTAAAGCACACATCGCAGTGTTGCAAACTATGGATGAAATATCCTTAGAAATTACGTTTATACAAGATCGCGACAACCTATTTTTCTTATCAACTTAATAAGCAACGCTGTTGTGTCTGTGCCATACGTATGTTGATTATAATCACTGCCAGATGCCAAATATCCAATAAAAGGGCGTAGTGGCATTTGAAAATTTTAAACGTTATACCGGTTTGGCAACACTGATGACATGGTATGTTCCTTCGTGATATTCACCATGTTGTTAGAAAGAGACTTCTGAACGGAAATCCTCATTCAATGTATCGTTTCTGATTTATTAAAAAAAATAATTTCTACCCATTGTTAAGCGTCGACTTCGGGTTCCAAGTTAGAAGCACTGTATCTCCAAAAGGAAGCGGAATTTTACCCATGTTCATAGGAACTTTTTTACTTGTTTTGATATCATGAATCACCTCTTAAATTTTGGAAGTGAATTTTAGGGACACCCTGTGTAGTACGATATTTCAATATATTTATTTTTAAAGTAAGGGAAATTATAGACACACGTCAAAAGTGTTGTCCATACCAAACAATCCTTGATATTGCTGGGGGCCTTGAGAGGTAAAGGTGGTCGAGCGTGAGACTCACCACCATAACTCAGTTCGTGCCGTAGGCCGAGCATATCTGGAGCACTACTTTAACATCCACCATACGGCGTTCATGGTGAATGCGTATTGCACAGAGGATACCTTTACCTTAATGGGGAATATAAGATGAGTAAGTGCGTTGTCCGCTTTCTGTTGCAGCGTTGTCTTCTACACACTTGGCCGTTTGTTTTAGAAGATTCTTCACTATTCCATAGACCAAAATTAACATTTTAGAGACTATTTTGTATTCTCTCTCCTCTTTGTCCTATAACGAATCACTTTAAAATTGCTTTCAAGTTATAAAAACCCTGGGGGTAAGAAACTAAGTGGTGCCACTGTCCCGTGATAACTTGGACTAATTCAAACACCTTAATTAGTACTGAAATGAGGCGTATGTGCGAACAAACGTCTATGTTGCATTTTGCGTGTATTAAGAAAAACGAGAAAGAAGTTGAATTTTGTCCGCAGAACGGGGTGATGCTGTATGATGTGACTTTTGTATAAATTGAACAAACTGTTTAAGCGCGCGCTCACTCAAGGGAAGAGCGTGTAACATAGATGTTTGTTCTACGGACTTTGTAGTGCATTTCTCTCGAAAAGGGTTTCTGAAAACCGAGGCTATTTGTTGCAATATTCCCAAACAAAGTGCAAATACATATCAAGGACACAACAGAGACCTTTGTTTCGTAAATAATTCCACATACACCAAAATGTCTCATAGACTTTTCTTCGCGCATACGCCTCAAATGTTTGTCGTGCTGTGACGTTGAAACCTAGTAAGTTTCATCATAAGAGAAGAGAATTATTGGAGTTCTAACAGAGCGTGATTGAAGCCATCGAGACAGAGATTTGGGGCTACCATTTCCGAAATTGTACGTACATTCAACATGGTTCTTTCCATAGCAGAGTTATGTGTGTATTGAGAATGCTTCATGGAAGCCATTTGATTGCTACATACAGAAAATAATTTAAACTACATCTTTGAAATCAGCACACGCTTGATAAAATAAACTTGTTTTTTACTATCTAGCACAGCAAATATAAACTTCGCTTTCCAAAGTTTATAACTTCATTTAAAGAAAAATACTTTTATATGTGTATTTTTTAGATGTGTTTGTTTTCTCGTTCCTGCATAAGTTAGTTTGTTTACTTTCAAGCCCTAAAGCATGAACATTTTTTTTATGTTTCTTCATATTCAATATTATAATCATAAAAAAATAGAGTTTTAATGAAGTATATCTAATTCGTGTAAGCAGAACAAGCACGGGCAAGTATTAAAACAGGTTGTAGTGCATATCAGTTTCGCAAAGAAATGAGGCGTATATGACAATAACAGTAAATTAGAAACGCGTACGAATTTCATTTTTATGTAAAAGAAAATATATATTTTTATAACTTAAATAAAACGTAGAAACAATAAAACAGCTCATATATGAATACTAATTAAACTCTAACTTTAGAACCATATATTTTCGCTTTCTCGAAAAAAAAAAAAGGTAAAAAGGTGAACAAAATTTAACGAAAGCTCAAAATCAACACGATTAATAATTCATTGACTGGCAATTGAGTTCACTCATAGCGAATTCTAAATTTAAAAGACTAATTCTTGATTAAACATTTTCTTTGCATCCTTCTGGAAAAGGATAGAAGCAGAGACATCTATAATAATAAAGACGAAGGGATGGCAATCACTGAGACTCTCTGATGACCACTGTTTTCTTGAGAATACACATGCAATGAGAACTGAATTTATGTGTGGCTTGTTGGTAAGTTTTTGTAATCTATGGTATCTTTTTTGTTTTCTAAGAAAATAAAACAAAATATTTTGTTTCATTTCTTTCAAAAAAGTTATATTTCACTGTTTAACTCTGCAAAATGTAGAAAGTCAATGACTATTATATGAACAACTGCAACATTGAGCAATTTATAAATTATGGTAATAATTCAGAAGTATTAAGGTAAACGTGTACTAAATAAATAACATATAAATTTATTGAACTCTGTGATTGTTTTTCGAAACAATAGTTTATAGGTTACTTAAACTTATTTACGGGCTATAATGCAAAAATCAAATAACGCTAATATAATAGGCCTATGTACACACTTAGAAGAACAGTTCGTAGACATACAAAATCAAGGTATTCTTGTGTTTCAACGAGCATTTACAACACTGCAAATGAAACATTTAACAAGTACTTCCAAGCTCTCTTCGCATACATTGCGCTAGGATTGTTATATACCATGTCGCAAATGTCAGTGTTAATCCAAGGAACTTTTAAACTAATTTACCTATTTAAATACCTAATTTACCTACTCCGTTATAGCCCAGGAAATAAAGAAAAAAAAAAGGGCAAATGTCGGGAATAAGTAGGAGAAAGCTGAATTTTGGTCAGTTGTTACATCATTACTAGAGGTCCATTTTCCCAAAAGTCCACGCCCCTTCCCCTTGTGCTTTTTCCGCCAATCCACCCCGAAATACAAATTTACAAACTTTCAGAAATTGTATTATATCTCCGTAACCAATAGACATAGCGATATGATCCTTTTTTTGTTATAATTTCTAGGTGACAGGCTACAAAAATGGTTATCATACGTGTTGCGCTATTGCTAGTAGTTTGGCCGTAATTTAGATCCAAAGCGCAAATTGAGGATATTTGGCTTTCAATATTTACACATTTTACGGTCTAGCTTGTTTTAAACACACAATAACAATAACCTGTTCGTAATGAAAGTTATTGCCTGTTTCATAAGCTTTAAAATGATGTATATATCAATATGGTTGAACAATTACTGTGTTAGCTATTGAGGTAGCGATGACGCGCAACAGCGCGCGAACAATGCTTTTCCTTCTATTTGTAACAATCTGTCTTTGCTGTGCAGCTGTAAGTAGGTGATGAATTGGCAGTGTTTTTGACGGGCTTTATTATGTGATATATTACGTACCCAGATAACATTCCAGCTTGCAACAAGGTTATCAGTTACTTGCTTCGAGCTTGTTAAGTTTGTTAAGTTCATGCTTGTTGAACTTAACAAACAAGCATGAAATAAACTTTTTGGAAGAACAAGTGGCTTAGTTTATAACTAAGCTAATTCAAGCTTGTTGTAACCAGCAACTATGCGAGGAATCTTGTCAAGCTTTAAATTTATTTGATTTTTTTCGTTGCGCTTCCACTGTCGTCTGAGTGCACTGAAGTTCCATCACGTGCCAGGAAAATTTCGACGTTGTCTAATCTTCGCTAATAACTAGAGGTACCTACGATCTGATTACTTACGATCTGATGGACTAACTATAAACAATGCTTCGAATTCGAACTCGTTCGTGTGATTCCGTGGTCTAATGACTACAGCATCGGATTTGTGTGCCAATGGCCCTCGGTTCGATTTCTGTTCAGAACAACTTTTTTATTTTTGTAAGAAGTACAATTTATTTTCCTTTCTTGTCCTGGCAAGAATACCTCAACTTGATTTTTGTAAACTAGAGTGCTTGATGCAACATTGTTTTAACCTTTTGGCTTAAATTGCCAAACGTGCATCAAGTCATCATTCCATTTGTCAAAGTAAGCTTGATTAACTTTTGAGTCAGGTCGAAATTGTTATGTGGGTAGTGAAATAAAAGAAGCTACTATGAATTTGAATCTATTTCTTTGTTCATGAAAGGCAAATAAAACCTCAGAGAATCCTTTTCGATAAGGTTAGTCATATTTCTATTAGTTGGACATTAAATTTAGTTGATAATTTTAATTTTTGTTATAACTTACCTTTGATGATGTTGTATTGTCAATTGAATGCTGTAGGTTATATATATTATCTTCTAAAAGAGCGTAGTAATCGATTACCGTTGTAAAGAACCTGTCAGGATCTTGTGAAAATTTACGTAGCGGAATGAATGCATTAAAGTTCACAAATTACTTATTTATTAGAAATACAATAAAAGAAGAATGGTTTGTATTGATTTATTGTGTGCTCTTAGTGGGATATAACTTGAAAGCGAAAGTGGAATCGTGAAAAGGGAATTACTGAAATTATTGAGGTAAATTTGAAACGAAACGATAGACTGCATGGACAGTTGGAAAGGGAAAGAACAATTCGGGTTCACAGTTCATCCTTTCTCCTACCCTATTCCGATCGGAGCCATATATGCCTGAAGGTCGTAATTCAATCTAATTGAATTGAACATAGGCGGATCAAATGTGATGCTGATGACTAGCTGAGTTTTCTACTTTGATCTGCTGTCAGACACAATGGCGTGAAAATAGTACTAGGATGCACATTTATAAATTATACTGGTATTATGCATATCGATTTACTCTTTTCATAGTTACTAATAAGGTTGTTCATGAAGAAATTCCATCTATATTGCTTGTTTAATCCTACAAGCTGCATCAAATTAAAGGGGTAAATATTTATATAGTGAGTTGCTTCTTGAGAGTACGGACACTTTTAAGTTCATTGAAATCCTCAAGCACGTTATTAAGGCCACTTCCACCACTTTTCTTTGGGTATTAACACAGATTGATACCTTCAAGATTGAAAGAACCACTCTGAATTCGTTGAAACTTTACCTGAGTGTTAATACTGGTACTAGGTGTAACACATTTGATCCCTTCCATAGCATGGAACGTATTTAAATTATGCAGCGGGCGGATATTTACATAAATGTTGTCAAATACATGTTGATGAAACCTTTCACTATTAATATTTGATAGTACTGCATTGATGTATAAACATAAGTTTCATGGTATGATGTGCAGACTCCAATGGACGGTAATAGACTGAATAGATATTTTGATCAATATAATCGGTGAAGAGTTAATAGTAGACTTGTTTGCATGGGTGACAGGAATAATCTTGGTCTTACAGCTGTTATTATAGCATGGTTTATCACAATGCACTTCGTGTTAACTTTCTGTGATTCAGAAGCATTCTTCTTTGTCGTTACACTCTCCATAAACACCTACAATGAGTTCTGTCCATCAGACTTGCCATCAATGAAATCTGGGAATATATTTCAGTCATAAGTCTGTTTGTCTTCTCCTATGATGTCAGCTACATCTAATTCTATTCTTAATCGTCCAGTAGAAGAGTCAGTTTTCATGTCGTTATATCACTGATACATGATTTTATGAGCCGTGTCCAATAAGCAGAGTGCATTTTTTTCCTTTCAGAAACATTTGAAACAATTATACGATCCTTAAAATGTTCTTAAAGATATTTGTCTGTATATGACAGCCATCCCCTTGACTAGATACAAGTGTAATAATATATTTTAATTCATTCATAGTGTACTGGAAAACGTCACTGTTTTATGTATACTCACATAACATACAAAATGAATTTCTCTGTTTCTATTTTAGTCAAGCCACGGATTCTCCAATCGGTTTCATTCTTAAGAAATCTCTGGAACCCTTTCCATGGCACTGTACTTCTAGTACCACAAGATTGCTCACAATAAGAAGCCTAGCCCTTACCTTTTTTCCCCCGCTCATAATTTCGTAAATTACATAAGATTTTTTCTCATTTCTAAAGTAAAAATCATGTGAAAACACTTCTTGTGCTCTCACGCAGTTTTAATATACAAATGAAACAATTTCTTAAATCGATTGGTTCTTTAGAATGTTGAAGATGTTGAAAGATGAGATGGGATGAGATGAGATTTGCTTGCACACGCTGTGAACCCGAATAGTACCTTCTCCTTCCATTTATTTTGCGTGCAGTTCATCTTTTGTTTTCACAGTAACCTTAATAATGTCCATAGTTCTCGTTTCACGATTACAATTTCTTTTTCAAGATATTTCCCACGAAGAGCACAATAAATCAAAATCAACAATTGTTCTTTTATTGTATTTCTAATAAATAAGTAATTTGTTAAGTTTAATGAATTAATTCCGCTACGTAAATTTTCACAAGATGCTGAAAAAGTTTCTTTAAAATGATAACGGATAACTACGCTCTGACAAAAAAATAAGAAATATAGCCTACAACATTCAATTGAAATACCACATCCTCAAAGGTAAGTTTGACTAAAAACTGAATTACCAACTAAAATGTAATTTCCAAATAATATAGATATAAATTATGACTAACCTTGTCGTAATAAATTTTATGAGGTTCGATTTTATCTTGCTAAGTACAGAAATAGCTTACAACTGATGTACTTACATTCTTTCTCTTTGTTTCACTACCCACATAGCAATTTTGACATGACACAACCTTGTTGCAAGCTGGCGTGTTATCTGGGTTCGTAATATATCACATGAAAGGACCGTCAAGAAACACTACCAATTCATAATTTATTTTACTTACGGCTGCATAGCAAAGACAGATTGTTATAATCGTCTTCAACTCATAACTGCCTAATGTGGATAGAGCACACATAGAAGGAAAAGCATTGTTCGCGTGCTGTTGCGCGTCATTGCTACCTCAATAGCTAACACAGTAATTGTTCAACCAAATTGATATATAAATCATTTTAAAGCTTATGAAACAGGCAATAGCTTTTATTGCGAACACGTTTTTGATATTGTGAGTTTAAAACAAACTACACCGTAAAAAGTGTAAATATTGAAAGCAAAATATCCTTATTTTGCGCTTTGGATCTAAATTACGGCCAAACTACTAGCAATAGCGCAACACGCATGATAACCCATAACCATTTTTGTAGCATGTCATCTAGGAATTATAACAAAAAAAAAAAGAATCATATCGCTATGTCTATTGGTTACGGAGATATAATACAATTTCTGAAGGTCTGTAAATATGTATTGGGGGGGGGACGGATTGGGAGGAAGCACAAGAGGGCGGGACGGGAACTTTTGGAAAAATACACTTCTAGTAATGATGTAACAACTGCCCAAAATTCAGGTTTCTCCTAATTATTACCGGCATCAAACCTTTATTTCCTGGGGTGTTAACTTTGAAATGAAAAATGGTCGATTAAAGTGTATAATTCATCTGGTAATAAGAGTTGGACATAGTTAATCTGAGAATTACGATTGGATATAACCCGTTTTTTGTCTGTTATCCACAGATACAAAATTTGCTTGAATAGAAAAGTGGGTCACGTGATATATTGTTCAAAAAGTTTACAGATACCTAATTATTTACTTATAACGGAATGTTAGTATTGTATCTGCACGTCAATCTCTAAGGAACAGTTGCACAAAACATTTTAAAATCCGGGATTAACTTGTCCAAGTTTAAATCTTCCAGTCAGTGATAAAATAATTTTATAAACCAAATTCCTATTCTTTCTTTTCCGTCAATGCCACCTAGTGTCTAAAATTTAACCTAAAGTTAATTTGAATCACGAGTTAATCTTCGTGTCATAGATAACAATACCCATCCTTTCCACAACTTTCTCGCCACCTGGTGTCTGTCCAGGCGAACCAGGGATGGATTAAAGCTAGCATGCAATGATTGTTTCTGCATTCGATTTATAAAACAAAAAAGCACCGGTTGAGAGTTCTGTGTCTGATAATTCACTTATTGAACCACAATTCATTAAAAGCGTACATATTACGCATAGGTTACTAACATTACTTCATTCCAAGTTCGACTGGACTAACACCAGGTGGCATCGATGGATTTAAAGAATGGGAATTCGCTATATACAATTATTTTATCTATGACTTGTAGATTAAGGGTCAGTTCTACAATCGACCGCTAAACTTCTAGTCAGAGCTAAGTTGAGGCCAAGTCTGATTTGGCCAATGAGAGCACGCAAAATGAGAGTTGGCCTCAACTTAGCTCCGACTAGAAGTTTAGAGGTCGATTGTAGAACTGACCATTAATCGTGGATCAAGTTAATCCAGGGTTAAAGTGTTTTATGCAACTAGGCCTAAATGTAGCAAAACGTTGAATGGAAATTCTGCAGCAAATTATATTTTGTCATTACGTACTAATAATAATTACAATTGTGACTGAAATTATTTTATGCCTTGGGAATGCAGAGAAAGTCACAAGGGCTGGGGTGGATTTCGGTTCTGATTTTGTTCCTTTTCGGCCTCACCCTGGCAGACCAAACATTTCGACAATCCTGGTTGGACAAAGCATAACAATCCTTTGTGGACAATCGTGTTGTGGCCCATTATAGCAATAATTTTTAGTAACTCCTCCAAGCAGTGGCCAGGCGAAAAACTGAAATCTACCCCTGCAAGGTTGTTATGTGTCTGACAAAAATAGACCAGTATTGTACACCACTAGTTTTAACAATTAGAAACTGACGTGCGGAACTTCTTTTGAATCTTGTTAAGGCCTAGTCTAGTGTTGAACCGAATACAGCTTTGTGCCTTTCTTCAAATTCCGAGGGCACAAAAAGGTTACCAACTATGATTGAAATTTTAATTATTAGTTTAGCATCTAATTATGTAACATTTTTGGGGTTCTTGGCGGCACGTTGCAGCTAAAGACCTGAAATTTTATTTTTGGTCTATAAAGAGATTTGCAGTGAAATATTATTTACTTGCATTTCTACTTAATAAAATTATAATTTTGGAACCCCGAGTTTCCCTGGGTAACTGATGTGATCGCCAGAGTCTTTCTAATGATCGGCTAATTTGCATTCTGTAAGTTACTGAAAGTTTCACATGCATACATTATTTAGTTTTAGAGCTTTGGGTAAACATTAACCTTTGGAGAACACCTACTGTAATAGAAGTAACTAATTAGCGAATATAAATAATATGGCAAAACAAGAAGTTTGTCAAAAAGCATGCTTCGCGAGCTTTCATTCAGAATAGCAGACAAGTGTTGCTTGGTTGACATTATTTTTAACTAATAATGATAAATCAATCTACACAGAAACATAGTCTATGATACGATTCTCTTAAATATGATGATTTGATATCAGATTCTGATGTTTTACAGAAATAATTTATTCTTCAAAATTTAAAGAGTGATTTCGCAATATTTTAAAGAGGTTCACAATGCATCAAGTTAGTTATAGGGCCGCGATGGCTCAATTGACAAAGATCGCGGCTTGAGCTTGTTCAAGCAAGACATGCTCCGTGTGTTTGGAGTGTTTTGGCTTTGCCTTCAGTGATTTTGTATTGAAGGTTAATAGTTTTTGACTGTTAAGACTACAGAATGAGCACAGTAATAGTTCGCAAACATGCAGTGAGTATAAATCTCAGTAGTGTAACGAACAAAACCAATACCGTGGCTTTTCATGAAGCAATCTTTGGATCAATGTAACTTGTAAGCAACACAGTTAAAATCCATTGAATTTTGTAATTATAAGAAATTTTGCTTTATTAAATCTAAACCTTTTGGTATAGCAAAAGCAGCCATTAGGTCGTGTCAAGGAAAATTAGTGTATCAAGACGGAGGTATAATACAAGAATTACCAGTGCAATTAGAAACAAATAATACATATCAGGCATTGGCTTTTAATTGATCACTTGAAATAACTGATGAACAAGCAAAGCAAATATTCCAACAATACGGCGTTGTAGCAGGTGTCTCTCAACTTTCGTTCTTGCAATCGCAATGATTTAAAATTTATAACGGGCAAAGATAATGTTTAGTAAATTACACAGGGAGCTTCCCTTGTTCCTGAATACGTTACGCATAAACATTCAGATATTCGCCAATTCCCATCATGACATATGTGATGCCTCCGTCTTCATACACTAATTTTCCTTGACACGGACTAAGAAAAAAAAACACCAGTGTGTGAATGTAACGCGTAATCCATTAAATCGAAAGGAAACTCCTATTTCCCTTTCGTTTCAAAACTTGACTTATTTAGTCGCTTCTCGACAAATAAAGTTATATACCTACAGTGGTTAGGCCTACTGAATCCATGTCGAAAGAAGTGACTCATGTAACAGCACAAGCTGTAGCTGATGCTTCGGGCATAGAAGAAGGTAACAAAAACATCAACTTAACTAAACCAGAGGCTTCATATCCGCAGGGCAAGAGTTTTCAGTGTGAAGGTCAAACAACG
This sequence comes from Lepisma saccharinum, assembly GCA_022664845.1. Lineage (NCBI taxonomy): Eukaryota > Metazoa > Arthropoda > Insecta > Zygentoma > Lepismatidae > Lepisma > Lepisma saccharinum. The sequence continues at coordinate 57,176 of JAGDQP010008526.1, forward strand.
AATAGTGGTTCACGTTTCTCAACAGAACGACAGGAATCAGTTGAAGCTGAGATATCTTTGCGTCACGGAAGTGAATCATTCAGTGAAACCTCCTCCCTAGACTTCTCTAATGAAACATGTGTGTGTTACAGACCTCTTACCAAAAGTGTAAAAAGAAAGAGATGGAAAGCTTCGCTACGCAAACATAACATATTCCTCTCGTTTCCGGAGTGGTTTACAAGAAGCGTGTTACTAGGTCAGAGTCGTTGCAGGCGCTAAAAGAAAGATTAATTAAAACACAAACAAATAGTGGTGACAAGGAAAGTGACAACATAGAAGGGTGTAAAAAATTGAGTAATTTCACAAAAAAGTAAGTAAAAGTTGTAAAAAAATACTTATTTATTCAAGTAACTGAGTATAACCTAAATCAAATGAAGGTAAAAAAAAGGTTACTCAAGTGGTCTTGCTTGTCATGATATTAAGAGGGCTTCTTGCTCCAAACCTCCCATTTTAGCATTTTTCAAAATATTTAAAAAACTAAGAGTATTATCAAAAATATAAACTCAAAGTGCACTAAAACTTACGAATTACTATGGAATGCAATGGACAGCTATCTCGAGATCGAATCCATTGACGAGTGATAAGTTTTCAAAGATTATGACGTTATTATTTAATTCAAGTCTGAGCACTCATCAGTCGACAAGATTTCGATATCCATTGCATTTCATAGACATTTGTAAGTTCTAGTGCGCTATGAATTTATATTTTTGAAAGTACTCTTAGCTTTTGAAATATTTTGAGAAATGTTAAAAAAATAGGGGAACTGGAGCGAGGAGCCCTCTTAAAAGTGATCACATTTAACCTTTGCATTACGCAGATTACACACAAAATCCAAATATTTCAGCTATTTCTAAACCATCATGACGTTCACGTTGCCTGCTTCCAGGAGGTTTCAGAGCAGAGTTTGAAATTACATAATTACAATGTCCATTCCTCTCAAATCTACAAACAAAATAGGTTTACTGCTATTGCACTAAAAGTGACTTTATCTTACGCAACGTGTATTTGCATCCTTCCAAAAAAATGGTCTCGGGTAAAATAAATGATTTGGCAATTTTATGTGTTCATTTACCCTCCGGATATAATTTAAAGAGAGAGCAATGTTTTTCAAGGATGATACAACTTTAGAACTTCAAAGACTCAGTCCTTTCCTTTGCGCGTCGCGTGGAAGATTCTAGTAATGCGAATAGTATTAGTTCAGAATTAATCTGATTAACGTTGTTTAATTTAATTGATGCTTGCCAAAATTTACATCCCAACGAGAATATATATATATATATATATATATGTGTGTGTGTGTGTGTGTGTGCGTGTGTGTGTATAGTACAGGAAACTCCCGTATAGATAATACATATACCTAAATCCTTACAGCCAGAATGAAAAAGAGTCAATGTTTACCCTATGGCATTATCTGACCACAATGTAATACTAATGGCAAAGGAACATAAAATACAAACACACTTACGACGAGATGAAATGTGGTACTGAAACACATCTATTAACATCGAACCGGATTTTGTAGACATAATTACAAACTATATGCAAGAAGAAGTAAGGAAAATCCTTTATAAAAATAATCCGCCGCTGTGGTGGGATACCTTGAAGTGTAAAATTAGCTATGTTTCTAAAACGTAGTGTCAAGTTGATTTAAAATTATTATAACATATTTAATGAATACATTGAGCAAGTAGTAAGAGGAAAAAAACTACATTAGTTCATATATAGAGAATAAAAATATACTTTGCAACTTGCATAAACATTTATATCAAGCTTCAGTATTGACTTAGTCGCCTTCCACAAATAGGGATTTACGAAACCACAAAAAATGTCTCATGAGACACAGGAAAGTCCAAGCACAACTAGGACTTGTGGTACTCTCCAGATGGTTTCGAGAGACAACATCGACTGCATGAGTGAAAGGTGTGTGAGTGGAAAAGGGGTCGACTGGGTGGCGCAGATGGTAGCGCATTGGGACGGTAACCCAAAGGTCCCGGGTTCGACCCCGTTGCAGTCACATACTTTTCACTCTTTAATATCAATTTATCTGTACCTACAGAGGCTTGATGTACAGAAAAAATCGGAAGTTGCCTCCATTTTATCTTTGGATATAAACTGATACTTTATGAAAAAGGTATTCTTGAAATGCAATATGTATCAAGTGTCAAAGAATGGACACACTGTACCATGAATTAACACAATGTGTGAACCTTGATAGAATATGGAATATATAAGGGGCAATCAACTGAAACCGTTCGTTCCATGTATTATTGGTATAGTGTGTAGAAGGATATTGTTTGTTTAATAGTGAGTAATGGCTAATGTCCCTGTGTGTTGGGTGTAGGAATGTTGTTGATACGTGTTTCCGTTTTGCAGGTATAACGAGTGAAAGATGGCGTTCAAGATCCCCAATCCGTCCAAACAGGACCAGCGTGCCGTCATCCAGTTTCTGAGTGCCGATGGTTTTCAACCAGCTGAAGTGTTCTGGCGTATGAAAGACGTGTATGGTGATGCATGCGTCTCCAAAACAACAGTGGTGGTCTGAGCCAGAATGTTTCGGAAGGGGTGTGAACAAACCACTGATTATCCCCGTCCTGGTCAAGCCCTTGTTGTTGCCACAGAAGACACGCGTGAAAAGGTGAATGCGGCTATAGCTGGGGATAGACGCATTAATATTCAATCCATAGCGAACGGGTTAAACGTGAGTTATGGTACTGCACACAAAATTGTGAAAGATCTGGGGTATCATAAAGTGTGCGCGTATTGGATCCCCAAGGTGGTGACGGAGAACCAAAAGTTGGAGCGTATGGGTTGCGCCATTGAACATTTATTCCGTTACCATTTGGAAGGTAACGACTTCTTGCTGCACATTGTTGCTGAGGATGAAATTTGGTTCCATCATTCTGAACCGAGCACAAAGGCTTCCAGTATGCAGTGTAGACACCCCTTATCTACACGTCCCAAAAAGTTCAAGACGCAACCATCTGCGGGGAAAGTTATGGGGCCTGTGTTCTTTGATTGCCATGGACTATTATTGCTTGACTTCAAGGAACCAGAGTAGTATAATGGGGAGATAATCAGGATATCCTGGGGGGGGGTAGTAGCGGCTATGGCCTTCCCCCCCTTAGGATTTTTATACACCATGTTTGAATTTGCGTCCTCTGCCATTTTTAGGAGTCTGTACAACGTGCGGTAGAAGGAGGGTGTAGTAATACATGAAAATGATATGTTTAGAGAGTGAATACCTTAAATGTTTAGTAATAGCAATTTATTAACTGTATTTAATTGCATCAATATGATAAATAATTAAGGTTCAATATGGTACCACCTTTTTGTCCATACAGTGCATTAGTTAATAGTATCAAACGTGAAATAGTCAATAATCAATTTCCTATCAAGTTTTCAGTCATTTGATGTACATATTGCCTTCAACATCTTATATTTTCATTGTTTTAATCATGCAATTACTTGTATTTAATTTTTATTTAATAATTCAGATAAATGTCAATTATTTTATGAGCACCCTATAGCGACCACTCATTAGAAATTAATATTGTTGTGTTATCCTGTCGTAAGATGAATTCGATAACAAATCAAGAAGACATACGCTAGATATGTCGAAATCGTCCGTCAGGATGACAGACACTAAGACTCGAACCCGGGTTGTCTTTCTCAGTGCTGCTTCCAAGACCACAACGCCAGTGTTGAACGATACTGAATTTAAATGAAGTGTTTGGAAAGAAGCTAAATCACGCAAAACAGCTGGCCGATATAGAGAAAACTTCTTCTTTACTCTCTCCTTCTTCTGTTTTGAAATTTTGAGAAGAGACATCTGTTGCCTCTCTCCTTTTTCTAATAAATGGATGGAGGTAATTAATCATTAAATAGTAGCGGTGTGAGGTTTTTTCGCAGTCGCCCCCACCAAAATTTGAACATATGGTGCGATATTGACGTATGTAGGCCATTATTTTGACAAAACTGACATGTTTTGGACATTACGGAGTTCACCTTTGGGCCCTTGGTTCAACCCCTTGACCTAACAGAGGAACGTGAAGGTTTACGACCGTGAGAACCGGAAGTTTGGTTGTGCCGACTGGGAGAGGATGGAGAAATGAAGTGTGTCTGCCCAGACGTTAATTGTTTTAAGTAACAGATCAAGGCATCTGTTGGTCTTTTTGGCTCGTGCCACATATCGTTTTAATTTTCGCAGTGCTTGAGAAGACTTTAAGGGAGTGAAAACCTTTTCTGATGGTGTCTCAACTAGATGGTAAGAAAAAAATGCATGATTTTTATACGAACTCTTCCTGAATATTTAAGTAGAAGAAACGGTGAGGTTTCATACGAAATATATTTCATAGTTAGGATAAATATTCAAAGATAATATATCTAACGATAGCTTTATATAAGGAAATTTGTAAACATAATATGGATATGTCTATTTGTAAATATGAATATAGATATATACGAGGTTATAACTAATATTGTATGTATAATCAGACAAGACTAAGACAACGAAACTACCTTATTTGTATACTTTACTATTATAGATGCTTGCGCCTTGTGTAATGGAATTGCTGGCTTGTGTTTTGACATCTGTATAAGAAGAATTTAGTATAATACTATCATCTTTTATGATTAATTTCTACTCCAGAGATGTGATTATTCAGCATAAGTGAGTTTTGCTTGTTTTCACACCTCTATTTGTATAAATGAATGATTTGAAAATCCTGAGACGATGAAATATACATATTTTACATGCAGAACAAGGCGACTTGAGTCAATATAAACCGAAATTACTGCATTAGTACCAATTCTGGAATAATTTGGACACTAGAAGTGTACTTATTGAACACAAAGAACCGTATGATATGTGATTAATGCATTTGTAAGCAAAAGTTTTCGTAATATTTTACTTTTAAGATGTTTCTTAAGACTTTTAAAGTCAAAATTACTACAATATCGCTATTTGTGAGCTAGTTAGCGTACCGAAAGTGTACAAAGAACTGTACTGTATGTGTAGAAATCTATTTTACGTTGAAATATTAGATATATATTGTCTCAGAGGACATGCAAAAACTATATAACAGAATTATAGACGCTACTTTTAAGATATTCTATCTTAATACAGGATGATTATTCCTTTGAATAGCATACGAGACGCATCTGGACCATATTTGAAATCTGATTTTAGCTTAATACCGCGGGGTGTTTATTGTTCTTTGCAATGGAATCCTGTATAACACGTCTTCTGACGTGTATGTTTAAGAATAATTTACCCGATTAGCAACTGTTTTGAAGGCTATTTCCTGCTTCACATAGGTATTCATTGACGTTTTTAGGAGAAAAGACCTCTTTTGAAATAGGAAAAGAATGAATTAAACTTCAAACTATCACTTTGGAGAACTTATTTAACAGATAAT
>JAGDQP010008527.1:0-43616 GCA_022664845.1 Lepisma saccharinum
ATATATATATATATATATATATATATATATATATATATATAAAACAGAAATGTTTATATTTTTAAAAAATCGAACTACTACTGTAAACGGTTTTGTGTTGCATTTTCCAGAGATTGTTAATTTTGAACAACTAGAAGCAAAATATTCCTTGAAAACGTATGTTCGTTGTTTATACGTATTATTAGCTGACATGCCTTATTCCGTAGATTAGAAGTTCTAAAATATGTATCGTTAGAAGCTAAGGAAAAAAAAAATCTGTATTTCGGTATCGGAATGGACTTTTTTTTTTAATTCCAGAATCACTGAATTGCGGGAAGTCCTATAATGAAATGGTTCCCAATTGCAAATAGCCCCTAATTCTGAGTTGATACAATTTGTAATACCTATCCACTACGTGTATCAAAAGATGAAATCTAGGTATGTAAGTATTCAAGTGTAAAAAAGAAAAGTACTTTTTATAAGGGGTAGATTGAATTAGGCGTTCGTTTTTACGTCATCTTCAACTGACATTCTACGGTTACTTTGAATATTTGAAGAATGTACTGCTGAGATAATATATCGTGTTTTATCAGCATGAGTACTTTACGTGAAACAGGATAGGATATCCTGCTACAAATTTGGACATTATGAAAAGCGTTCTCAGTTGAACTTATCTTTTTTGTATTCAGCGTTGCCAACTGAGTTTATATTTACGAGTTGCTACGATAATTTTACTTTTCTTCGGGAGTGTACGGAAATATTTGTTACATTAATATTTAATTGCTCCAAAGAAGCAAAGATATGATAAAGTATCTGTGACAAGTGCCGATATTCGTTCTGAAAGCACGGACATCAAAATACAATTATTGCATGTCAAAAAGTGATTAAAAAATATTTTGTATTAACGAGATTTGTTCTCGTTAGGCTTGTAGTTAAAAATGAAGTTAAAACTAATTTCTCACAGGAACAAAATATTCAGTTTCAATTAATTGTATGGTTACTTTTTTTTCGTTATTGCACAACAGTAGAGGTTTGCAACACTGCTGCATTCTAAAGATCGTTTTATCGTAAGATTTGTGCTTTGTGAGTATCACTAGAAACTGAGATTCTTGAGAAATATCGAGTTGCTTTCTGAAATCTCAGCATAAAGATTCCTTTTATGTGAAAACAAGTTCATAGACCTTTTCATTCGCATAAGGTGTCTTATTTGAAGCGCTATTCCCAAACTTTTTATTTTGCCTATCATTCAAACGTTACATGTATATGGGAATCATATATCTCTTTGCGTACACGAAGATAATTATATATGTAATCATAAGTACATGTAATTGGTGTTCTAGTAATATTTTGTTTAATTTCTCTTTCTGGGCTGTACTGGTTGTGGTGGCCGGCCTAATCCTATCTTGAGTCTGAGGATGACATTCCTTGGCAAGCACATCTTCTGAGGGAAGGGGTAAGAGAGTAAGCGACCACAATCTCGAGCCTGGTAGAACTGATGATAGTAGTCCCGACATTTCCGTAGTGTGCTGAACCTCAATCAGGATGACCGACCTCCTTACTCAATGCTGATTCTAAGTACGCGACTGTGGTCAGTGAATCACGCGCTGGGCTCTGAAGTTTCGATTTGCAAAATATTAATTAATTAGCCTCGAAACAATAAATCGTGGTGTGAGACTAAATTATTATTATTTAAAGATTTATAAGAAATGTGGAAACTTAACTGGGAAAAGGCATGGACACCGTTCGGTTTTTAATTATCACCAAATTTTGAACTCAAAAAGGTTGTAAAAAATGTCTGGTACACCCTGCGGCATATTTCTTTCCTTTTTTTTTAAAATCCATTAATGCTATTAAAAATTCAAAGTACGTTCCTAATTTACATTCCATTCTGCTTTGGTGTTCCTTCTATGTTTTATGTATATATATTTTTAAAAAAATGGCTCCTGCTGAGGAAGAGGAAATTACGTGGAATAAAGACAGAGGAAAAAAACGAAAATTTCGTGGAAGTCGTGAATAAGGAAGACACCTTTTATCATTGACTCATCCACTTAATTCATTCATGAGTGCTGATGAGAACGTCGGTATGCGAAAAGTGTGACCTTCACATTTTGATGTGCATGCTATTTTTTTCTCCTTCCTCTCTCCCTCGATTTGTTGTCTTCTTCGGCTTCTTCTTGTTGAAATCCGACGTGCGGAAAGATTTGGCAACGGTGATGACTTGTTGAACGGGTTCTCTCTCTCGTCTCAATCTCTTTTCGGAGAAGAGCAGGAGAGATACGAAGAGGAAAGGAGGAAAGAAAATAGTGAATTCAAACACAAGAACGTTGAAGGTGTTTCGGCATATTTCTCTGGTGACGTGATTTCCAACCGTCGTCTCCGTAATGTTCTCAGTGCCAATAAAGAGCTGTGGGTTTCTTCATCTCCTCTGTTCTGCAAGAAGGAACAAGGCAGGCGGTAAATTTGGAGAGAACAGAGTATTAAAAGAAATAAAACGGTATTTCCAACACTGCTTAACGAAGATGCGCATTCTAAATAGACTTTTCTGTGTGTCTAAAGGATTCGTTAACTGGAAGGAGAAGTAAATACGCAGTGAAATTGTAAATAAAGAAAAAAGGTTAAAAAAACGTATCATTGCTATGGTGTCTGGTGTATATATATCATAGACCCGGAGGGTGGAGATAAAGGGCAGTAGTACTTGTTTCGTAATAGGGGAAGTCCTGAGTTCAAATCTACAGCTCTAAACCTAAGTGTTCTTTTGCTTCAAACAAATGCTGGTCTGGTACCATAAATTGAATCCAGAGCAGATTTTTTAAAAGAAGAAAAGCATTGTAGGGTAAACTAGAAAGACGATTATGTAGCAGGAAGTTTTCGCTCCACTCCAAAGTCAGAAACCGGCTGATTTTTTTTTAGTAAAATGTGTCAGGTTAGTTTAAACTACAGTGTGTATTAACTAGATGTCATTTATGTGCCATCTAAATCCACACAGGTTGTTCAACTTCACGTGATAAGCGTTAATTTATAGATTGTTTGACACTTTGACAGTCAAATGCAATAATGACTAATTTTAATACCCCGTATAATATACTACTGTAATCGAATCACTCCTTGTACAGAGGGGGGCCGTATTACTGACAGGGTATGGGTTCAACAAGCCTGACTAAAGGCAATGAATGATATGAGTGAACTATAATCGTTCGGTACTCATTCCTTTTGGATTTGCACTGTGTTATTATGAAGTAATGTACTGTGATACAATAATTATAGCGAATGAGAGACACACACATATGATAATTGAGAGATCAGTTATCAGGGGACGGATTAACAAGACTACTTTAATAGCAGATAATATTTCTTTCTTTTTAGATTTTTAAACTTTTGTCTGATAAAAATAGTAGAAAATAAATATTGTGCATGCATAGTTCAAGAAACCTTTGATCAACTATTTTATTCCGTTTGCATTCAATAGATTCCGCGTGTGTACGTAGACGTAATGCTTTATGTCTCCTTTTGGGTACAGTGTTCCGGGTAGGAAACCAAGAAGCGAGCGTGTTTTGACTGAACGATTGAGTGAGTGGAAGAGGAGAGAGGTCCAGCCAGAAGCTATCCCGAGTAAAGCCACCACCACGCAGTCTACTTGCGTCACGTGATAAAGACTCGAGACGCCGCCGCACATTCGAGCTGAGTTTCGTCGGTGACTACAGAAGGACGCGTCGCTGTGTGCAGGCAGCAGGGGACATGCTTGAGCAGCGCTTTTGATAAGCGGTGCATCAACCCTTTCACGTCATAATATCAGAGAAAAACTTATAAACATGAATTCTTTCTCTACTGTTCCAGATCATAGTGAGAAGTGACAGTGCGTGCTGCCGCGATTTGTGCGTATATTCTGTTTGTGCATAAGTAAAAGTGGTGGTGTATATTTTTTCCTCCCCTTTTCGTGGATTGCCTTTTGCCGTTGTGCAAAATGTTACCTCCGGGAGTGTTGTCACCGAGGCTGGGGATCAAAGTCTCCTCTCCCAGAAGATACGCGGAAGTACGCATATGCAATAATACAAATAATAGGTAAGTAATATTTCTCAGTCTTTTACGTTTCGGTACTTGTGTGCTTTCTACAGACATCTTTAGTTGGCTAATAAACAACGTGTCCACGTTGTAGGGATGACTTCAACACGTGGTCTATGGAGATGGATATAGCGTCTTGTAGACGCCATCCCAGCATTCGTCCGCTCTATTACAGAGTAGTTAGTTTGGTTGTGTTTGCCGCAAACATTATTTTTTCCCTATTCGTCTGTGAGGGAGAAAACAATTTAATATCAGTTTGTCGTGAGCAGAGTTTGTAACAACTCGTTCCCCATTGACAATATGTAGGCAGTGAGTGATCTTTGCCAAGAAACCACTTGAGTTGATTCGAATTCTTAACCTGTAACTGCATTATTTCTAATATGGGTTTCTACCAAATATTATTCCTCCACCTTCCGTGGATAAGCGAATCAACTCACACATTTGTAGTAAAAGTAAGCTATATTATCTATGTCATAGCTTTATCTTCAGGACCTGCTTAGTGCCTAGGAATTTTGCCAGATACGTGCATCTACAGACGCCTTTTTGCAAAAAGACAGCGCGATACACCCCAAAATTTCTATTTACACTCCACCCCCATCTACTTCTAGTTTCAAAGTCTCAACTGTAGCCCTGTCTTCCATCAACATAATTAGCTTTCATGTTCCTTTTGTACATATGCTAGAAATAATACCCTTAAGTAACGGTAGAAAGCTGTTCCTGGCATTGCCCCCCCCCCCCTTCCCGCAAGAGAATATCCAAGGCCAGAGGTCGATTCGGCCCATTGAGAGCGAGGGCCCCTCGCATTACGGGGGTTTTGCGCCATAATAGTTACGACCCTAGTTCCAGGTTGCTTGAGCGATTAGTACACTTACCTGTGGTGTGCGTAGTCCCGTGTTTAAACCTCTTGGGGGGGGGGGGTCCACAAACCGGCCGTAGCTCAGTTGGCAGAGGGTTGGTTCATAGCAGTCTGAAGATCCTGGGCGCGATTCTAGCTTCCGCCCATCCTGACTTAAGTTTTTCCAGGTATTTTCCTGAGTCACGTCAGGCAAATGCCGAATGATACCTAGCAACTAGACCCTAGTAGACTAGTTTCCAACATTCTCTCCCCCACCTTATCCCGGCCTCAGCCTAAGATACCTAAATGTTATAAATAATTTATGATCTTTAGGCATCTAATTATTATTTCAAATTCTTGGGGGACCATTGAACGGATTGGTTCGGAGTCTGCTTCAACAAAGCTGGATGTCTCTCCCGTCTTTAGAAGCTCACACACAGGTATATAATGTTTAGGACACCAATAACAATTCGAATAAAAAGTTGATCCAGTAGAAGAATTAATCAATTCTATGTAGAATATGCAAACCAACTACATAGAATAGCAACTCGATAATATTTCTTTGCACAGCAAATTGAAATATGCACTTTGTTCTTCTCGTTTACGAGAATGACAACATTTAGGGCCTACCAATCGTTTCAATGGTTCTGGTGATGAAAATTAAGTTGGTCCATGTACAACCACCACTAGAGTGTAAATTTATTTACATAACCAAAGAGTGTGTGGAAGGAACACTACCCATTTCGAATCTAGCATAAGATCTGGCATTTTGCTGAAGTTCTGTCGAACCAGCTGGATACTTGGCGTTGATTGGTCGTACGTTTTCCTTCTGGCTTCGAATTTTTGTAGCTTTATTTGTGGCCTTTAGGCATATATGGCTCAGACCGTTTCCGGCTTCAAACCTATGGCATCTGGTTTGTAAGTGCAACGCTCTAGTGTTGATAACCACCCTGTAGTGGTTTTGGTCCTAATTATTTTTTATTGTTTTCACTTTATAATCTGCATCCAATGCAAGGCAATACAAAACTACCATCGATTCACCTTGTCCACAGAGCGGTGAGTTCGGGAGAATACCAGTCACCGTCGTCATTCATTAATTGTTTTATTTTATTTTATTTATTTTTTAATTTCTTATGATTTTTTAACAAAGAAGTAAAGATTAACTTACTTTAAGAATTTTGATTCAGCAACCTCGATTTACTGTTTCGTTTTTTACTCTAGAATAGGATTTCACCAATCTTCGTTAAGTAATTTTAAGAGCTTTGAAATACCCCATTCATTATGTAACGATTCGTTAAAATCTTACGAAGGTTGATGAAACCCGCCTTACACCTGGGAAATTATTTTCGTATCGTTAGTTAACAAAACGTTATTTGATTTATGACCATATGCAGTTCAATACGTTGTCATGGGGTCTGCTGCAAGTTCAATCACGTGAGAATGAGTGCGAAACTCTTGAAAGAATAATGGACGATGGTCACGGAAACATGGCAAGGAGATTCGTTTTTTGATTCTACTGAGTACACATGGTAACTTGCTTAATGGACGATCCTATTAAATCAAAAGAGACTGGACAATTCCTATTTTAAGTGTGCGTCTTGGGGCACATTCAAATAACACAAATACTATTTAACAAAACTGTTTTTTCAAAGTTACGCAAGTGTTTGGGGAGGGCAGTATACATCTTCACATTCAGAAGGTTCGAACCCAGCGGTCGGTCACCCTGATTGAAGTTTTCCTCAGTCACAGTTTTTTTTTTCCGCTGTCACACGCACATGGTTTTCCTTCTCCCCCCCCTTCCCGCTTAGTTTGGGGGTACCATGCCAGTGGCCTAATGGTACCTCCGAATTAGGCCCTGGTCGACTTCCCTCTCTCCCTCTCTCTCTCTCTCTCTCTCTCTCTCTCTCTTTCTCTCATATATTACGACCTGAATCAAAAATGCCTAAATGCCTGTTATAGTTCACATTTGCGGTTCTGCGCTACTATAGAAACTAATTCCGTTCGAAGTAATTCCGTCCCACGCTGTACCATTGACTGTGGATACAAAATTAGTTGGGGGGAGTGAAGGAAAACTCGAATCTTAGTGTCGTAGTGATCTTGCTCTGTGTTCAGTATGTCGGTTCGATGCTTGTAGATGGTGAAATTTTGGGAATCCATCGTATCAAGCAGTGTTATCATTGCAAGAAATTGATTGATACAAAACAATGTCACCGATCGGCCGTATAGAGCGTTGGATTAGCATTCGGCAAGTCGTGAGTTTAATCCCAGCGGCCGACTGAGGTCTTTCCAGATTTTTCCTCAGTCACACCGAGCAAATGCCGGGATGGTACCTTCAGCTTAGGCTCTGGCCGACACTCTCCCACATCCTTTCCCCTTACCTATCCTTGCCTGAGCCTTAGATACCTAAAGACCATAAATAAAATTCAAAACAGTGTCAAAGATCACATTTGTTGAATTCGTGGGGCTATGTCGTATCATCAAAGCAGAGTTATCTCTACCGTCGTTCCATCCATTTCAGTATGTGAGTGATATATATGAAGTAAAATGGTTAGTGAAACATTGTTCATAAACTCACAAAGTCACTTAAGATCCACACTTGCCCTTTTCTATGGACAGTGTCAACTTTCAACATTGTTTTCCAAATCTTGGCTTTTAGTACTGTTCTTGTAATTAATTTATTGCGGGATTCTTCGATGCTTAAAATGTCCCAAAGCATAATGTAAACATGAAAATTCAATAGATTTTATATGCTGCGGTGATAAACTCTGGTGTCGGAGTTCCTTATTTCCTTCCAATTCTTCAAGATTTGCTCGGCGAGCTGCATATGGTGTACATCCCTTTAATGTAAAACGTAGCAAAATAAAGTAACAGTGCCGATCTGTGTGTTCTATTGAGCCATATTTTACTCAAATGTTCGTTTTCTTTATCGCCAATTGTTTTCAGTGTAACGCAAAAACCTGTTTCCAAGATTTATTTATTTCTATTTCCAACGTACTCCATAACGAACTTTTTAAACATCACTTTGGATTTAGTGAACAAAATCTCCGGAGTTTTTTTTTTTTTTTATCGAAGAGTAGGAAAACCACGTGTGTTGGTGAACCGAAGGTGACTGCTGCCCTTGTCGGAGAGAGGACAAATCCGTCAGGAGAGGACTCGCTTTGTGTGACCCTTTACTCAACATGTACCTGTTGTCTGAGGAGCATTACAGTTTTATCGAGATACGATTCCCGGAACCAGAAGTAAAGTAATGGGAAGAGTAAAGACCAACCGTGACATTTTGCCATCCAGTTTTACAATCAGCAAATAAAGCTTTCAGTTGAAAATTTAATGTATTTCAGATTTAATATCAAACTTTAAAAATAACATGATAATGTTGCTAACTTCAGACTGAAATCTTTAGATTCAATTTGGTTCGAACATTATTATTAATGATTTAACTGTTGTTTGGTATTGTCTAACTTGGTACTAACATTAATAGTTGATTCGTAATTAAATAATATTGTAAGTATTTACCGAAGGCATAGATTTAGATGTGCTTGGCGATCGTGTACCACTTCCTGCGGAACCTTTAACGTTCAGAACCGTTATCTGTCACTGTTATTCCACATAACTGTACAGAAGCAAGGCCTTCGCTAGTTTAAGACTAGAAAGTATTTATTGATGCTCAATATTTTCTTCCTCGTCACTCCGTAAAGTATTCCTTCTTTAGTTCAAAATAAACTTCATATGAAAGTATTATTATTCGTATTGAGGATGAGGGGGAGAAGTCTCAGTTAAAAATAGGGAGATTGAGGTATTTTTCCAGCAAAAATGCTATCGGCAAAAGAATTTAAACCCTGGAGATTACTTGAACCCGAAACCGCTTGATTACAAAGGTAACACATAGAGCAGCAGCTTTACTTGGCTGTATGAGTCACGTTTATGTTGCAGGTATTATCTGACTTATCCATAGTATGGAAACTTCGTTATTGATCCGAACATAATACATAAGAACTGTCGATCGAATTACATACCAAAAGCGAATTGTGTGTCTGGTGTTGATAATTTACTATTCTCCAGGAGTAAGAAATAAATGTCTTGCTTGTATTTGATAGAAGTATTTAAAAGTTATGAGATTGTTGTTTACGCTCTGCTCTTTCAAAATAGTTTTTTTTTTCCTTCTTATAAACAACGTTACCAAGGTTGGTTTGTATTACAAATAAATTACTATGAAACGCGAAGTATAATTACTCACTGACTGTAATTTTAGAACTGAAAACGTGCCATGAATATTTCAATAACTGACTGGGGAAAAGCTTCACTTTTACTTCCTTTGCCTGCCGGCTTTTATTGTTTTGGGGATATTTTTTTCTCCCTTGTAAAAAAAGAGAGAGAGAGAGAGAAACGATGGACCATTTGTCTGGATATGCTACAGACCCAAGAGAGAGAGAGAGAGAGAGAGAGAGAGAGCGCCTGCTTCTCTTGATGAAATATTTCCTTTCTCTTGTAATGGAGGTGCTAGATAACGGAAACTGAATTTTAGTGGAAGCAAGCATCTATATTGTGCGTGTGTGTTGAGGGATGGGAAATGCTATATAGTCCTGTTGAATCACCTACTTACATGTTGTGCAGTAATAAGGATATTGCAATAAGTTTTCAGTAAGTTGGTAATTCAGTTTTTGGAACTCACATACTTATCCAACTTTCCAGAATATTGAATTTATAAATCAGAAACCAATATTACTTCGAGGCTGGAGTTGAGGCGAAGTTAAAAAATGGAATAATGCCTTGATAAATGTAGAATATCCTGTTTTATGTGCAGTGTTTCAAGATTATCAAGACCTGAAACTCTTTTTCACTGGTTTACCAAAATAAGAAAATACTAGGCTTTGTCGCACCAAGTGATCTTTGTAAAAATAGACGAAAGTTTTCAATGTTCTGTGATGTTTATATGTACAGTTTCTTGAACACACTTCATTGTATTGATACATTTTTGCTTTGCCGTAAAATGTGTTTCGTGATGTATAACTTTAAAATCCAAAAATTTATCTGTGTGGCGATTTATACAGGTAATTTCTTCTTTGCGGAAAGATTAGTTGCGTAGTAAGGAGATTGCAAGAAGTAGAACATGCTCGTAAGCATGAGACTACAGCATTTATTTATACGTAATGCTACATTAAGGTTTCAGAAATATCTTGCTTCTATAATTCCATAATTTTATATAGCATGATTGGCTTTTAGCTAAAATGACCCTGAAGATCCAATTACTGTTATTTCAGAACTGCTGTTTCGACCTTGGTGGTCTTGGTTGAAGAATAGCGTCCATCAGAATTCTGGGCTCGAATACCAGCTAGGGCGTGGATGTTTGTAGATTAATAAGAACAGTGGACGCATTTTGGGATGTGC
Source organism: Lepisma saccharinum (assembly GCA_022664845.1). Taxonomy (NCBI): domain Eukaryota; kingdom Metazoa; phylum Arthropoda; class Insecta; order Zygentoma; family Lepismatidae; genus Lepisma; species Lepisma saccharinum. Next base: position 10,259 of record JAGDQP010008527.1, read on the forward strand.
CGAAGTCATGTAGGATGGCCCAAACAATGTTTATCTATTTTAAATTCTGTTGCAGACAGAAGACACGCGTATATCCAGAAACGGTATGCAACCTGCACTGTACTAGTGTTGTACAGGTTGAAAACCATTGAAGGATAATTCAATGTATACTATTTTATGTAATTTGTTAAGTTTGTATTATGGATTAATATTAACTAGCTGATTACCCGGCGTTGCTCGGTCGGGTATTTATTTACCCTAATCTTCTGTTAGACAGGAAATTGAATAAATTTTATCGGTGTCATTTTGGATATTTTTCACCCTGTCCCAAGTCGATGGGGCTGAACTTGGACCTAAACGGCATCGGGAGTGTCATTAGCCATCTCAGCAACCCCGAAAACTGTGGATTCGACACTAATAGCGGTCGTTTTCAATAATTTTTACATGTCACCACTTCCCAGCCTCCGCCCGTGAGGTGCTAGGGGTGTCTTACCCTCACAGTTTTTTTTTTTTTTTTTTTTGTATTGTGATATGTGTACCAAGTTTGGTTGAAATTACCAGGCATTCATATATATACAGGACAGATGTATTACGGTGCTGCAGTCAAATTCGAACCATGACCTACCAGATGTCTTTTGTACAGTTGGATGGTCAGCTCAGCCACTCTCATTGCCGCCACAGCAGGCTTTCGTGGCCGGAGCCGGATTCGTCCTCATTTAAGTAGTTTCTCAGTTCTCACGAGGTTGGGTCAGCACTGAAAATTTATGAGTGAAGTTCATTTTATGTATCAATATGTTTACAGTATGAAAATGCATGAACTCCCGATTGTCCGAATATTTAGAACGATCGTTTTCTTTTTGCGCACTCTTGGGATCAATCCTGTGGGTCCATTGAACGGAATGATTCGGGTTGCAGTTTAACAAGAACTAAGGGATGCTAATCACAATCTAAAAAAAAAAGTCTCACCTTCAATACCATCTTACCCCCACCCACAACATACTGTTTTATTTTTTTTAAGGGCCTACCCATTGCTGATCCGAAGTCCGCGACGGTACCTCCTGGTTAGTGCGATTATCTAACGTCAAATATGGGTTCCTAGTTAGCGTTCATAAAGCAGTCTTCGCACCGTTAAAAAAAGGTGTACAACAGCAACGAAATTACGAAATGACATTCAAATATGAAAGTAGTACCACTTTCCGCCACGTTTGGTAGTGACATAAACATGGTTCTACTACAAGGGATCCTAATTTGGTTACCAATGGCAGTATCACACTTAACGAGACTGTAAACGATATTATATTTTGAAATCTGATTTAAGCTAATTAAATTGGTAGTGATTGCACTGAGCTCGAACCTCGGATGTAAAAAAAATGTTTCTTTGAATCGATACACAATTAGCACCATAACTAAAAAAGTGTCTAAATAAACAATGAATTCAAACTGTAGTTATCTGGTATATGGAAAGATGAATTGGAGGAACGTACCACCAGAATTGAGCCTTTTGTTCAGGAATTCTGCCAGGACTTGGAGGCGGAGTGTATACCCCAAAAAATGGGATGTAAGTAGAGTATTGCAGAATATGTCTATTTTTAACTTTAAACATTTTGCAGTTGAAGGAGGGAGGGGGAGGTACCAGAGAATTTCGGGCGCGTGACCTCCAATTTGTGGGGTCTGTCAAAATCTGTTTGTTTGTAGGGATTCGGGTTTCGCTCCTTTTCTCCAACATTGCAACCAGAAATCCCTGTTATGATTGACGCCGACTGAATGCCATTCCTTGAATGGTCTCTTTGTGAGTATCATAAATTTCACTTACAGCTAAAATGTCGTTAACAACAATTAATAGCGGAAAAACGTTGTTTTTAAAAAAGGAGGAAAAATAATTTCGCACGAAATACCATATATACACACACCTATGACCTCAGAGAATGTTATGGGAACAAAATAACATATTTCACATGGGAATGGGTTCAACCACTTCTTTACGACAACGACAACGCCCTGCCAATACTACTCTCTGCATGTGTGCATGTGTGTTTTCAGAAAGTGAAACTCTCTCTCTCTCTGGAAATATGAGTATTTGTATATAGTATGAAAACAGAAACGGCTAACAAAAGAAAATCTGGTGAAATGTATGTAGAAAAACATTGTGTATAGCAGAGAAGCAATATGTAAGGTACATGTGCTTACATGCTTTTTAATCTTAGCTTTCACTTTATGTTTGAAGAATTAGATAGGTGTTGTTCCTTAGCTGAGAAAGTGTCTTTCCCGCTTCTTGACATTGCCTTTTTGTTTTTATCTTTTCATTGAAAGATTGTGAAGTAGTATTTCCTAAACACGATTTTCTTTTAATTGTTAAATATCTCATTTTTTGTCTTAAAAATAGAAAATACTTGTCGCACTACTTTTTCCTGTCTGTAGTTTTTTAAAAAGTGTTTTGGGGCTATTAAACTAGTGTAAAAATGACACCACGTTTTGTATTTTTCCTATGTTTGTATTCAGTGTGATCAAAATTTTCGTTACTAGTTTCCATAAAGGGCAGAAAGGAAAATTATGGAATAGTTTGATTTTCTGGAGCAGTCATGAAAATATAGCCTAAGCCCGTCACATATGAGACTAAATTCATAGGTTCCAGTCAATCATAACTCAGACCAAAACCCAGAGCAAGGTAAACTGATAGAAGTTTATTTTTGCCTTCCATCGGATGTAGGTGATCCGAACTTGACAGGACCTACAAAGTAGATTCCGGACTGCTTGTATCTCCATATGGGATCGCGTTTGTGTTACAAGGCGATAGATATACCTACTGGTCAGGTGGGAGCACTTGAAGAAATAACTCAGTTAAAAATCTGTGCGCGCAGACTACTAGTATGTTTCTGTTCCGAAATGACTGCTGTTGCTCTTCATCTCTTCTGATTATGTTGTACCATAGAGTAAATACGAGTAGAGTCGAGATGTGAGATTCAATCCGAAGACCTCCGGATCACACGTATTTGCTCTATGGTTGTACCAAAAGCGAGAAATATGAGAGCATTTTCACAATGTGTAATTGACCTTGGATGGATGAGTGAGAGAGTGTGCTTACTTCGTGATCCGGAGGTCTTTGGATTGAATCTCACATCTCGACTGAGACTGCGAATTATTTCATATAACCTTGAGTAAGTCGGAAGCACTAACTTCCCATTCTTTTTTGTACTACTCAGCGTAATGAAGTCAATGACCAAACGAACTCGAATCACGTGTGGTATGTACTCTATGGGAATAAATACAAATTCGCTCATAGACACAGTTAAATTAGATTATTACTTTTGGGGAAATATATAGCAGGTTTGGATGTAATTAGTAAATAATTATTTTACTATTTTTTTTTAGTTTTTTAAGTAGAGGATATAAGAGAAAATGCGTTTCATTTCGTAAGAGACAGAGAGTTAATAATAAGCATTTCACAGTGCGATAAAAAGACAAATATGTGCGTGTTGCTGCAACGATTATTTTGTTTTTCGTGTTTTTTACCTGCTGAAAAAATACAATGAGAAACATTTGTGGAAAAGGTGCACCTCTGTCGTTTAAAACTTTTTAATGATAATAGAAAAAAAAAGTATTTGTTACCGCACGCTTCCAGGCCGAAATTTTGAGGTGCTAATTTTTAGTATATGCAGAAGATTTTCATATGTAGGAAAAGAGAGAGAGAAGAAGAAGAAGAAGACAATCATGCTCTCTCTGGACTGGTTATTGTATAAGGAGAATTGTTAAAAAGAACAAGTTAAGAGTTAATTAAATAACATAATAAAAAAAGTCAGATAAGGTAATGATGACGTGAGTACCGGTACAAGATAGAGTACAATGGAGTGGGAGAAGGCGGAACTCAGAAGCTATACAATTTTTTTTTGTCTGTTGAAGTAAATTAATAACAGATTACAAAAGCGGAAAAAACGAAAGACGCGAGCAAACGAACATTTCTGTTGGCTATTATTGTATTTTCTATTTTATCGGTCAGCACGGAAGGAGCTGGTTGGTGGGAGAAATAGGAAGAAGATCGATAACCTCTTCTGCCTTTGTATGCGTGTTTTCGTTGGATCGTTTTGTATTTGACAGGGTGATAGGCACTAGCTACGCAGAAGAAAATAGATAGTACAAGAACAAAAGAAAAACAGAGAGAATGGAAGAGAGGAAACAATAGCCAATGCCGGAAGTTGATTTGACTAAGGAACGCAAGAGATTATGTAGCAAGTGTTGCCATCTTTTGGAAATATCAAACATAAAACTTACGATTAGTCTGCTTTGCATTCCCTTCTACTCTAGTCATCGTAGTTCCTATCGGATTATGTTTTAATACCAGTCCTTTGTGTTTTGTTTGAAAAGGTTATCAACATTATCTACGATGTAGCTTGTTGTTTGTACTAATTTAAAAATAAAAACGCCTCATAATGTGGTGTAATGAACCATTCCACGAATATATCAACTTCGACGGTGAAAAGTGAACGTACTATGATATTTTTTTTTAATTACTGCATTGGATTTTTGGAAGGTGTATAATGTTTACACAAATACATTTTAAAAAAAGTTATTACTACAAATGAGCAATGAGGTCTTTGGGTCAGAGCTGAAACGGGTCACTTTTGTTCGGGTCAGACCAGCCGGTTTCAGCTCTGCTTTATGCTACTTACAAAGTCATAAAATTTCATTTCTACTATCAGCGGAAAAGTAACAGTTTTAAAGTTCCGAATTGCCTGACAGTGTTCACTTACCATCTCTGCTCAGACAAAAAGTAAGCGTAATTTGGTTTAATCCCGCTGTTGAAATATGCCGGAACGAATGCTATTCCAAAATTCGAAAGAAAAAAAAAATCTCGCTCTTTTGACAACGGGTATAGAAGTAATTACAGTGTGTTCAAGAAAAAATTGACACAGGAATTTCGTTTTTGTTTTAGACTCGCGGCGGTTGTCCAAGAAGTTAGCACATTCGCGTTCCGTATGCGTGGTCACGGTTTCATGTCCGCTGAGAGTCCATTGAATGGAGTGGTTCGGATCCCATTTATAAAGACGCAAATCCTCAGATTTCTATCAAGAAATGCAAGATCTCATTGAGAACTTAGCTGTTTGTGCCTTCTTTATTAGAATGGAATGCATGTATGTAGTTTGCTACCATGTGTGTGTGAGGTCTTTTTTGTTGTACTTTACAATCCATAGATTTAAACGATGGTTCATATGTTGGAACCCACGTGTGAAATCCATCGGCACAAGAAATATGAAAGAGGAAGACGTATGGTACCAAAAAGACCAAAAGAAGCGCAGCCTTCAAACAAACCATAACACATTTGACTACTAACGCTGTTTATTCATGTGAGTGAGTATATGTGCATGCGCATGTGTCAAAAACGTTAGCGATGTTCCTCCCTTCAACACATTCGGTTTCTTTTATTGCTTTGTTTTTTTACACCAAGCCTTAGTTCTTACTAATCCTTTAATGAGAGCATTATTTTTTCGTTTCTTCTGTAGTTGCATTTTTTTGTGCGTGTGTGTGTCATAGCACTCGAACTGTGTTAAACAGTGCGTGCCTTGTAACTTTACCGCGCTCCGTTAAAAGTTGCGATCTCTACTTCTTCCGTTTTGCATTTCTCCGTATTTTTTCATTCTTTGAAGTGTCATCCTTAGAATTTTTTAAAGATTCAAATCATTGAAAATTGGACTTAAATCTAGGTCAGGTAGAAATTGATTGTACAGTACATAAAAAAGAATATTATGTTCTCATGTGAACGCCATGCATGTTATTAGTGACCCAGAACGATTTCTGTTTGGAAGGATATATCTACATACTCTTTGTCATTGTCTGATAATAGTAATAATAATGGAGATGGTTAAACTTGAAGAACCTTCCGCCCTCGACAGAACACAGAGACTTAGTCTGTAGTTAGAAGGATGGGAAAAGAAGCAACGTGGATCTTTAATTTAGGGACGCTATGTGACCGAAAGTATCAATGCATTGGTCAGACTTGTTTCCTTAGCGGGCTCCCAATAATTTGCTTTAATATGAAGTGGAGTCGGTCCCTTTTGTCTTTTAACACGACCTGTGCAGAGAAGTTTATTTGGAGGTAACAAAAAATTGTCAAAATATATTTCATACAATAATCTATTTTCTCGAAACAAATAATTGTTTGTGGTTTTATTGTTGTTAATCTAAAACATACAAATTGTAGGGAACGAGACACAAACATGAATCTCCCTATCCGAAATTTACAGTGCTTGCGATGTTACACGACGATGTTAAGTAAAAGCTGGTTAAAGTGTTTGGTTGTTGAAGGAACTGGAAGCTGTTTTCAATACGAAGATCCGAATGATAATAAACAAGTTTTATTCGTAGGCTTCAACACGTGTATTTTCGATTTGTTAATTTGTATAGCTTGATTCTGCAGGACATCACTGGTCATTTGGTGTTTCGTGTTTGTTTGTTACAGAGATGAGAGTAACCGTCAGATGGATTAAAGCAAACAAGTTGCTTGTAGGAAGAAATAAACACAAACGAGTTGCGTAGTGAATAAGATTGTAAGGCATTGATTATAGTTCTTGTGCTTTCAGTGAACTGCTACTGGGTAATTTTGGTGGTACGGTTGAAAGTTACAATATATGGCCTCAGTCGTGCAATGCTAATGAGGTGGTGATATGGCGGTGTTACTTGCGTACCAAAATGCTAAACGAACCGGCCCGGATTCGATCCTTGACCATTGTGCTCTGTTCGCTCATCCTCAGGTATGATGGGCATAGAATCCCTGAAGGGAAGCGCAGAAACTTAATGCATGAAACTTTTGTAGTTACAAAATAATTGACCCGATTGGAAGCCCAAGAACATTTTATTCCGTTCATTCACCGTGAAAAGATACATGTCAACAAATGTCCTAAGCAGTTCTTCCTGAGTATCGAACATGGGACTCCCTGATTACAAGACAGTAAGCGTTACCACTCACGCACTGATTAAATATTTTTGTTGACTTAATTCAAGTATTACACTTAGTTTTAGTAAAAAGAAAAAAAAACTAAATTTACTGGTAAAGCATTATACAGTACTGTATTTCAGCTTTCTACTTAAATCGTCTGTACTGCATTTAAAATTATAATTTCGAGTTTTGAGTTAATTCAAATTTTTCTTATCTTCAGTTTCGATTTTTGAATTATGTGAGCTTCACTGTACCAAGTTTGTTGCTGGGATTTCAAGTTTATCCACGAAAAAAGCAAGCAAGCGGTGCTGGATATTGAGTGGCTGCATTTCTTCTGAGTTTTCAAATCGCTTCATTTCTCCTTCCCACATGGGAGATTCATATGTGTAATTTACGCCAGACCACGTTTGTTTTTATTTGCTCGAAATAATAATAAAAACGAGCGCAGTCATTTATTCACCAAGTCACACGTGATATCGTCATATAAATAAATATAAAATTAATCAGCGACAAAGCACACACACTTGAGCATAAGATAGACTGGAAATTGGATCTGAAAATAGTACATGGAGGGTGGTTTGAAGAGGCTTTACTGGAAGGGATATTCCCTGCTGTCTTTCCATGATTCATCTTATTCTTCCCTCTCTTATTTTTTTTTTTTCGCCTCTATTTAAAACCATTGACTGTTATTTGGCCATGGGAGACATGTGACGGAGGGGAGTCTGGGATAAAGTTGCTCCCGAAGCTAAGCATCGCATGTCTATCTCGCAGTGTGTGTGTGTGTCTGAGAGCTAGGAGGAGGGAAGAAATGTTTTTTCTTGTTGTTGTTATTTGATGAATAGTGCATTTTGTTGTGTCTCCGGGTCTTGGAGACCGCGGAGAGAAACCTGTCAGGTCGGTGTGTCGTTCCTTTTACTTGACTGTCGTGTTCTCTGTCTGTTAACTCCAATGCATGAATAGCGGAACGGTAAGAAGACTCCATGCGCTTGGGAGTATTCTTTTGTTTTCTTTTCTTCTTGTTCCATTTCTTCTGGATCAGCCCTCCTGTCTCTTCTCCGTTTACTTGCATTGCTTTTTTTTTTTTAGATCTTTTCTTCTTGGTGTCTTTGTTACCATAGACAGAACAGGGAGAGAAGAGGAAGGGAGAAGATAAGCAGCCGTGCATTATGAGGGAGAAATCAAGCTGTGTATGGGATAAGTCTTATTTTGACGAAAACCGCATACTGAGATTTTCTTTTGTAAAACATTAAACATGGATTCGAAGTTCATTTCGGAGACAATATATAAACAATTGTAGGAAGATAGATTTCCAACAATTTGTGGAGTATTTGGTACTTTTTAGTTGAGGAATTCTACAGGGCGTCCCAGAAATAATGGTGCAGCTTTGAGAGGAGATTATTTGCAACAAAGCAAGAAAAAGTTCATTTGAAGAAATTCAAAATTATACATATTTTCGGAGATACAGACGCTCAAAGTTATAGAGGCATCGTCACAAATGACGTAATATCTCGACACAATGATGTAAGCAGTGTCGACTTAGCTAATCAGTTAAGTCATGACATTACAATAACGAGTATTTTTGTTGTTCTGCACTATTATGTATTACGAAATGTCTTCATCTCTAGCATATATGGCCAAACCAACCAGAACTTAAATCTGTTATGCAAAGCAAGGGATGTCTTATTACCGGAACGACAAAGTCAGTTTTTGTCCAGTTTTGGATACTCACTCTTCATTACTTCGTTGAAATCTAAATTATTGATTGATTGAGTTGTTATAAACGTCCTGAACGGGCTGGTGAGCTTCTAAGGACGAGATTTACAGCTTTTGGTTATCCTAAGTGGTATCCGAATTCCGAACTACTCAGTTTAATAGCCAGCCCTCAGCGGAAATTAAACCCATGGCCTCGCGCTCAGAAAGCGAGCGCGCTAAATTCTTGACCACTCCGATGGCGAAATCATAATTATTCATTAGTGTTTTGTTTCAACTTGAGAATGATTATTTACTTTTCATGACCATGAGTTTATCAGGACATTTTTTGATTCCATTTTTTCCAATGATGGACCCGGGGATTCTCATTAATGAAATTGTGTGTTTTATAGTATTGGACTCGATTCATTGCAACGTAGAATTTGGATTGTTATGTCCACGAGGAATCTGTTGCTTAGACCGGGATAGTGTAGGCGAAGGTAGTAGCTGGAAGAAGTCGGACAGGTGCCATCAAGGCATTTGTCTGATATGACGGAGGAATAAACTGTTAAAGCCGCTTCAGTAAGGGTTGTCGACCGTTGGTTTCGAACCCAGGACCTTCGGAATGATCACTCAGTGGAATTCCATCAATCGGATAATCGAAGAACAGCATTAAGCATACAATCTTATGTAGTACTCATATTCGAAACATTAGTGATGATTATTTAAATTATTTTGAGTTAAACAGTATGTTCAATACTTCAATATCTAGTTTTTCCGTGTCCATCCCTGGTATAAAACAAACGTTAAGAAAAAAAAAAGATTTGCTCTCATATAGTGTATATTAGTGAATGTAATTGGTAGAAAGCATGGAGAACGTGTAACATTCTCAATTGATCAATAAAAGGCCTAGCAGGGTAAAATGGTGGTAAGTGCCTGTAAGGAATCATGATAAACAAAAAAACTACCATATTCAGCATAAAAAATGATGGCTGTCCACCAAATTTCAACGCAAAATATATCGACCTAACCTCAAAAAAAATTTTTTTCAAGCTTTACAAGATGTTTTTTTTTTAGATATGTTGGTGCAAAAATAAAATGTTGAGAGAGGTCCCGGGCGGGATTCGAACCCGTGACCTTTCACTCAAGAAGCCGACGTCTTCACCAGTCATCCACGAAGGCGACCTGGGAAACGGCGTACTCGAACTTGTATTTACATTGCACGTATTACATAAAAAGCCCGGTTATGTATCTTATTTCCAATCTCTGTGCTCAGCTGATGACGTTATCCTGGTCAATTTGCACCGTTGAGGAAGTAATTTTTTCATATTTTTTTTTCGGGTTATTTCGTTGTTCATACTTTTCTCAAGCTATTTTGGGGCCCAAATCCTAAAGTATTCTGCAACCAGACAAACCCAGCACCAGTGCAGGCTAGTATTTATTTTAGGATACAGAAGTCTGTAATAACAAAATATTAAACATGTTTTTAAAATATATACATATAGAAATATATGAAAGTAATAATGCAATGTTGTATTGTCACCCGACTTACGTCGGGAAATGAGTTAAATTAACGTTGCAAGATTTGAGGACACCACGAACCGTTGTGAGCTAAAGAAACGAATTTCAAACTCCTTAAAAGCGACAAAAATGCTTTTTTTTTTTTTGTTCTACCACTTTATAAAATCTTTTTAAAAAATCATGATTATAGAACCACTAAAAATACATAACATATATTTTTCGAGCCAACTGTTATCTTCGTTTTTTTTTAAATTCTAATTTCTAACCTCTCTCAAAATTTTACTTTTGCACCAATAAATCTAAAAAAAAAAAACATCTTGTAGAATTTGAAAAAATCATCATTAAAAAAAAGAAGTGGTCATCATAGGTGCAAATCCGACCGAGATATCGCTAAACTATCAAAAAAACCTTCAATTTATTTTGAGGTTAGATTAGCATCTTTTGCGCTAAACTTTGATGGAGAGGCATCATTTTTATTCCGAATGTGGTAGTTTTTTCTGTTTGTTTTTTTTTAAATCACGATTCCTTCCAAGGCACTTTTCATCATCTTACCCTGCTAGGCCCTTTGAACTGTATTTGAGTTAAAATTATAACGGTGGAAAGTATCATCGAAGTTTTCATTACTGGTGCGTTTACATATATTGGGTACTACTTCGAGTGTGATTTACTAAGCCAACATCGCTTCCGCGCTTACTTGTCGAGATATGACGTCATTTGTTAGTTACTATGGTGCCATAACTTTGAACGCCTGTAGCTCCGAAACTAATCAATTTCGAAATTCCTTCAGAGGAACTTTTTTCTTGGTTTCATGTAACTAATCACCCTCCGAAGTTTGCACCATTATTTCAGGGACACCCTGTATAAAACAGTGGCGTATACGTTCTCATTATGGACATCAATTACAAGAATAAGAATACTTTTAAAACTCTTTCAAAGTTAATTTCTACTCGTCAAGCATTGCTGTTGATAGAACTGTTGCAGATTGTAATATTGTTTTCTATGTTACGTATCACAGGAGTTAGCAAGTAAGCACTGCTTCTTAAAATTTCCATTCATTTTTATTATGTTTATTTTGGCAACAAGAAAATTAGTTATAGAAACGTCAGAACTTTTGTTTATAGCTGGACCGCATGCGTATCAAGCATTATCATATTAATGATGATGAAAATTGGTAGTTATGGTTAACGGAAAGTTATTGTAAAAATAATAGCTAATAATAATATGGACGAGAGTGCATGCAGGAAAGGTGGAAGAACCATGCTAACAGGCAGTACTTGAGATGGAAATTTAGAACTGACGGTATATTTCTAAAGCATTAATGTCAGCCATTCCGTTTTAACATAGCTTTTTTTTTTGGACAAAAATTGCCGAAATAAGACGAAAAAAAGTAAGTTCCGGTATGCCATACCGGCTTATACCGTTTCATTTCGAGCACTGGTTACAGGGAAAGGAAAAAGTGGTCGCCTAGTATCTAGTAGCAACTAATAAATTAGTGCACTTGAATTAAAGCTATGCTATGGTACATGAGTAAGAATTGAACTTCGATTATGTTAATTGTGATGTAAAGAAATCGTAAGAAGTGCTGATTCTATGAGGACCAGTAGATGGCAGTTGCATCAAGGAGGATGGCTGCAGCTCAGATGATATAGAAGAGTTCTATTTATATTCATTCGCACGAAGCAGGAGAAGGAATACCCTGAGACAATTCTTCTGAGGGATGGATTCGAAGCCGGAGCATCTACCACATCCCCTTGCCTAGTATCGTTTTATTATACCAAATGTTGGTCTTCTCTCAGTCTTTTCTCTCTTAGTAATACGTCCTTGTTACGCAACGTTTATGGTAGTTGGATGAGCTTCTCTTGGGAAGATTTGCCATCAATTCACTTTTAAACCCAGCTGAACTTCGCCCTCAATTCCTCTTATCTCCCTCAGTTTAAGTATTTCATCTTCCTTCATCAGAATGAGTTTCTTTAATGAGTAAGTACCGGAAAGTAGTAAATAGGGGTAAATAGTAATCGACTCCAAGACTAATAAAGCATCTTGCGTGTTCTCATGGCGACCGTGAAGAGACTTGTTCATACACGCATCTGCCGTTACTAATACAGATGGCCTTCAGCTTGCATGTGGATGTTTCAGGATAAACATAAACCGGCGCTAAATGGCTTGCATGACCCTATATATTTTTTAAACAGATAATGATAGTGGTTGAAGGAAACGACACGCAAAGAAGCACTTTGTTTCCATTATGCATCCAGTATATTACTATATTATAAACAAATTTCTTAACTCTGCTACTTATTTTTAAACATATTTAGTTTAAAAAAAATACATATTTGTTTCAGACACCCCATCATTGATTGTACGAAGTGCCCCTTGTTGAGTTTGCAGGTGGATTGACTAACTGAATGAATAAATAAGTATCCTGTTGAATATGTAACATGTGAACATGGCGTGTATGTCGTGGAGCTGCATAACTATGAGATAATATTTACCAAATCAATAAGATTTGCATGAAAGTGAGTGTTGTGAATTGAAACAAAATCAAGGATTACATTGTGAGTGTTTTGTGTATCATGCCAGTGAAAAAAAAAAGAAAAAGAAAACATTGTATAATATGTCAGTACATGATATTGATAAATGTTTATCGAACAACAAACATGGGCTATTACCACGGAGGCAAATTTAAATTATTCATTGTTGAGGTATATTTTGAAATCTTCAGTGGTGTATAATATATTAAATACCAGTACATGTTAGCATGGCGTTAATTAGAATATTACGCGTACAATAAAAGAAACAAATACATTTTAGCTGAAGAGTTTTGTATCAAAGGAATAACTACAAACAATTTGGTATTATGATATCGCTCTCAAATTTTAATTTGTTCTCACAGCTAGGAATTTCATATTTTTTTTAAAATGAAACAAATATTCATTAAAAAAAAATATTACATTAAATATTCATTTAATACATTAAGAACTGAGCAAAAATATTTGATCTCAAATTATGAATGGGTGATTTGAACCAATAAATAGCAATAAATTAAGAATAACTGATTCTTCCCAAAGTATACACCAATGTCATCTCTGATTTGGTGAAGCCGGAAAGAGTTAGGGGGTAAAAATTACTTCTGACTGTTTTTAAACCAGCTAAGTAATTAAAAGTCTTTGAAAAGTCTTGAGATTTTAATAAATTTTAAAAATGCTCGGTCTTTTATATGTGAATTTTGTGCTCTACTGAACATACTTTTTATTTTCAATTTTATTTTTGTAGAACAGGTATTTTATTCTGTAATAAAACGTGTGCAAGAGATGGCAACTCTTGTAGCAAAGCAAGTAATTATTTCCAGTGTATATTCTTTAAGGACTGTTATAGCACTAAGGAAAGTATATGAGATTCTAGACTTCAGTTGTTCCATATTTAATTTTATTTTTACAAGACTCCTGAAAATAACCTCCTCCATGATAATACGTTTGCCTTGAATCCGAATCGTCTCGGCTTGGATTCCCGGTGCGGGAACAAAATTTCGGTATTGACCCAGGATCGTGAGGACAATTGCGGAGCTAAAGAAGTAGCAGACTGTGGTGTGTGATCACACAAGTCAGAGACACAGCTACGAAGAGGATATACGCTAATCCGTAACCATCTACTTGAAAGTAATACAGACGTCTGACAGACCAGGAGCTTTAAAGAGGCTGTTGTACCGCCCAGTTTACTGTAGTGTTCCGGAAATATGTGAATAGTTAACTAAAAAAGTATTCGTTTTGTTCAAGTGAGTGGGGAAACATGAAAAGTTTTCACTTAGAATAATTTAAACAGAAACTACGTTTTACCTTTTTTTGTTTCTGCTTCGAAAATATATGTGAATATTGCAAGAGTGGTGCAAAAGGATAAACTAAGATTCTGCGACGACTATCGCATATTGGAGTTTCTAAGTCGGAATGTTTTGAAGGCAACATACTTCTATTCATTCTTTTTCTTTCTTAATAACTGTCACATTTTACATCTACGTACGCAACCTGTTATCTGAAAACCTATCTAAATAATGAACTTCTTTGCATTAATAGCTTTGCCAGATTGGGAGAAGTTTCTCTTCTCGTCGTAGCATTCGGGAGACCAACAACCACAACTACCGTGGATTGGTGGAGGTAGAAGCTAGCAGAACGAGTAGCAGAGGAAGAGAGAAGACCAATTGGTCAGTAAATCGATTTTTCCTTGGCTGACTGGAACGTTTCCAGTGGGAATCAGGTGCTGTGTGGCTGAGAGAGAAGATGTAAGGGGTCAGACCCTTGGGAAAAAATTGGAAACACGTAAAAGACATTTCAGACTACTCGAATTCTACCTTTGATCTTCATTCTCTTCTCTTCCCCTCTTTTGATGTTCAGATATTGTCTTTCTGTGTAGTACTCTCCTGCTTAGAGAAAAATTACAGAGAGAATATAAAGAATTCTCTTATGTTTTTTGTAATATAAATTTTTTAAATAAAAAAAGAAGTAAACAAAAGTAGAGCTTCTGTGTTTTAGACTTGTAAAATTATACTAGTTTGAAGGTGTAGTAGGTATCCCGGTAGAAGATGGGTAGAAAATAATAATCCAAACATGTTAATCCAAGCATGTTTTACACAATATCTTTACTAATTAACCATTCCATAGTAGCGCATTGGTTAAAACACTCAACCATCAACTGGAAGTCCCGGTCACAGCAACGATAATTTTTTCTGTATATTTCTCAACCCTTACCATATTAAAGGTCTTCGTCTCAAGCTCGTTCCTATGTTCTGTATATTCGACAATTTCTGCAAGTCAAAGGATTATAATTTGATATTTTCATATGCAGATAATATGCTCGTTATTCAGTACTTTGATTTCATTGAATCGAGCATAAATCGGCATAAAAAAAAATAATAATAAAACTTTGGTTATTTGAGAGATTAAAGGGCGACTTTTGTAGAAGTAGTCTTTTCTGTAGGTTATTCTGTTGAACATCCGAACAGAACTTGAATCTCAACAGAACAGAACAACAAAGTTTATCATCGAAACCTTCTGTAGTTACTCAAATAACAGGATTTAATTTTAATTGTTAGGTGAATCCTATCAAATTGTAACCCTATTGATAGTTGAGGAAACTATGAGAATCTATGCCATAATACATTCCTGATAATTTTATAATTATATTAACTTTACTAGCGAACCTTACGTAATGTTCAATTAGGTAGACACGGATCATGAATTTTTGGCTACCCCCTGAAACCAAACAATTAAATTTCTAATACGTATGGGTTGTAAAAAAAGAGGGAGGGTATTATTATACAACCACGCAGAACATGCGTAATGGAAATTAACAGGAAACTAAACTCAATCAAGTTTTCAATTTGTTAAGTTAAAATAAGTGGAGAAATAAATGTCTATTCACTGTGTGTACCTTTGATCTTCATATTGGGTGCTCGAAGCCATGACACACACTATTTGATCAGAAGTTCATAACAAAATTACGTACATTTGTTCTTTTTTTTATTGGTTTTTCACACTTACATTAGTGGGGGGATGATTGAAATGTGTACAGTTTGGAAACTCAATTTTGAATTTGGTTAATAGTTTGTTATTGTGTTTGGTGATGTGATAGTAACATAATTATGACGGTGATAGGATGCGGTGGTGATGTTGCTATTTCTTGTTTGTTGTAAACTCGACCAAGCGTTCACTCACCTACTCGTTCGTTCCCTCTCTACACTTAGTACACAATCAATAAACGAAGACGATAAACAATATTTAGTTTACATAACTTCTGGCCTGTAGGGGGTGGTAGAGCGATTTTCATTTTCCATTCTGTTAACAAAATGGCTGCATCTTTTATACTTGCGCTCCAACTCGCCCCCACTCCACCCTATGCTCCCTTTCAAATGAGAATCTCGATGAAATGGTCAGAGGTGAAATTGACTAGAAAGCCCTCTGCAGAGTTCGTTGTGTTCATGTTTTGCAAAATTTAACAGCACAGATGGGATTGGAAGAGGGAAGTTTCTTGACTAAGGCAGATGAGGGACTATCTTCATGTGCTGATGTAACTTGGGTGGGTTATTAAGTGAACATCATTGTATGTGTTACGCGCTTGTCTGTGAGTATCTTGTAAATAAACAGTTTACAAGATACAAAGTTTTCGATGACAGATTAAATGTTATGTAAAGAATATACGCAGTAATTAGCTCATTGGATTGATTGATTGAAATGTTACTAACGTTCTAAATTGTTTTAACTAATTGAGCCACTGAATAGGCATTATTTTGAACAAAGTGTTCCAAGAAGTGTTCAAAAGAGTAACCCTGAACATCTAAGTATGTAGTAGGTATTCAGAATTTATTTATTTATTTATTGAACACAACAGGTTATGCACCTAGTTCAGGTGTTCATTGTACATATGATACATTCTACAAAATACTGTATACATTCATATATATTTGATGCTTTGTGGTGACATTCTGTAAAAACAATTCATTACTTTAGATAACAATGAAATTCACTCGTATTTACATTAAATATGTCTAACTCTGGACATGCTTTAAGAATACAATTATATAATGAGCACATTCTCCTAATAGGCGATATATCTAATACATTGGTCCTTTGGGGGTGGGAAGTCGAAGACTGCATTACGAGGTCGAGTAACTCTTTGCGGAACGTGCAACCTTATTTCGGATAATATTTTTTTCTGAATGAATTTTACTATGTACCAGTTTGTGTAGAAAAGATAGTAGAAAATTAACTCTTCTATTTTCCAGAGACTGGAATGAGTACTTGTTTACTAGGTCCAAGTAGTTTTCGAATTTAGGATATATTCCTATTTCTTTGTATGTTAAAAAGCGAACAAATTTAGATTGTATAATTTCGATTTCCCGTGTGTTCTTCTTTGTATTAGGATGCCATACTACTGCAGCATATTCTAACTTCGATCGAACATACGCGGTGTATAAAGTTTTTAAAACATCAATATTCGAGAAGTCACTTCCTTGTCTCATTACGAATCCGAGATTCCTAAAAGCGTCACCAATAATACGCTTAATGTGTATATCAAATGAGAGGTTGGACTTTATGGTCACACCAAGATCGGTGATAGTGTCTACTCGGACCAGTGGTGTTTCATTGATACTATATTCAAATTCCAAATAGTTCCTTTTTCTAGTGTAAGTCATTACACTACATTTTGAAATATTTAATAACAACATGTTTGTTTTGCACCAGTTGGAGACTGCATTGATGTCATGTTGTAAGGAGAAAGCATCTAATTCAGAGGAAATGCTACAATAGATTTTTAAATCATCTGCGAACAATAGCTTGTTGGAGGATGTTATTACACCGGGCAAGTCATTTACAAATAACAAAAACAAGAGAGGTCCTAGGTACGATCCCTGCGGCACCCCAGAATTTATAACAAATTCCTCGGATGTAATATTTTTATAACGCACACGGTTTTTACGGTGGTACAAATAAGACGCTATCAACTGGCGAAGGTTCGATGAGAAGTTGAAAGACACAAGAGTTCACCTTCAGAAAGACGTAATAAACGCTCCTCGCTTGTTGAACACATTGTTTACACTTTTTGTGTACGTAACACAGAATTTCTGCCATGTTTATAAAAACCGTAAAGTAAATGTATTACACACGTAATGGCGAAAGTATCGAAACTTTATTTTCTGCATTCAGTCTTCTACTGACATGAAAAGTACAGCCTTAAGAAGCCGCAGAGAGTAGCAGCATGCTACAAAGCTTGCTTTTTTTTTCTTCTTCTTTCTATAGGAGCACGTGATGTCCTAATTCTCGACTATATAAGACCAAGCTCATACTTGAGATAATCATATCATTTTTCTTGAGGAGGCAATTCAAAATGTTGTTCCCAATTTCATTTTACGTGTAAGCGAGCCAAGGTGACGATCGCTGGAAGCAGTGTAAATAAATGGTGCTGAGTGGTTAAGTCAATGTGGCCAGTTCATAAATTTTGTTTTTCTACCTTAAAAATTGCATTTAAGCTCTGAAAGAAATTCATTAAAGTCGCTTATTTGAACTTCCTTCTTTTCATCAGTCAGGACTCAGTTGTTTGTTAACCAATAATAAGTTCTTGATGTCAGATCCCAGTTTCTTTTTGTCTTTGAAGATCCTTCAGCTTTCATGGCAAACATCCCACAAGTATCTTGCGATGAATCCGTGTGGTATATTGAGGCTTAGTGGGAATGTTTCAGTTTGCAAGGCGCTCTTTCAGTGTATGCGTTTATGATACTATGTCGATGAATAGCATTAAATGTTAAAGTCGTAGTAAAACCATTTGACTGTCTGATTAGAGGATGTTTTCAGCGTGTATCGTAGTCTTAATAGCGTTCCCCATAGAAGCCAGATACACCTTTTATAATCATGGAGAACCTCCCTCTTTGATAGTCTCTTTCTGTTCCTGCCCGGAAAGCAATCAAAGGACCTCGCTTTTGTCTCTTATACCAGGTAATTAGCCCCCATTCAAATCAGTAGCTGTCTGTTTGATGATTACCCACTTCATCAACTACCTTTATTACCTAGGCGTTTTTTCTTTTGAAAAGCACATCGTGTTGCCAACTATCTAATAGTTTTACTGGATTTAGAGGAAAATGGCATTATGTGGAAATTGATTAAAGGTTCACAATGCAACTTTTACATTGCATGTTAGCCCTGACCTATTTGATAGGAAAATCCAAAGTAAACATCTGTTACTGTCTATTGGCAGGGATGGATTTCGGTTTCCTTTTCTGGCTTGGCCCACTGCATGGAGGAGTAAAATTTTTTGCGTAGTACAACGGACCACAACTTGATTTTACATTGTCCCGCCAGGCCAGGGCCGAAATGCACCCCTGTGCCCTACTATTGGGTTACTATTTCAATGTTTTAGAGAATGAAAAGAAAGCACCGTGATTTGTTATGCGTATTACTACTACTACTATTATCATGTACTACTAATCAGAATGGGATTTCAAAATATGCTGCGAAAATACTGTATAGAGGACATACAGTAACTCAAATTACTACATTCCTCATCTGAAGACTCGTGTTCTATCTCCCCAATATTCAGTGCTTTGTTGTACACTTCCATTTCCCTTCCTTCACCTCCCCACTCCCTTTAGTAAGGAAAAGAACCAACATTAAGTACCCTTTCTCCAGAACTACTTCATGGCTGTTCCCAATTCAACCATTTTATAGTTAAATCTAACAACATTGAATATTAATTTTATGAAAAAAATCAAATGAGAGGATGATTCATTTAGAACGAATCAAACGTATGAATTCATGCAGCAGTGCAAGATTCCGTCTTCCCCCATTTTGTTTCTCATGCTCTCCTCTGAACTGACAATGCTGGAGCCACGCGATTGGACAAATTTGGTGGGAGTGTCCTAATCCTTTAGATTTGATTAGGACAGAAATTGTATTTTTCACCTTCATCTGTTCTAAAATTTGCAGTATAAGATTTGAGTCATTTTAGGCTCTAATTTATCCATTCTTAGCTGTGTAAAGTTGACCGACAGCGTGCGAGAGCTCTTGCTGAAATCCTGAACA
This sequence comes from Lepisma saccharinum, assembly GCA_022664845.1. NCBI lineage: Eukaryota > Metazoa > Arthropoda > Insecta > Zygentoma > Lepismatidae > Lepisma > Lepisma saccharinum. Next base: position 29,939 of record JAGDQP010008527.1, read on the forward strand.
AATAAGTAAGTAATCCTGCCTGAACACTTCTGACAACTCTTCCCGTAGTATCTGTCCGGCTCGTTCATTCAGCCAAACATCACCTACAGCTTCGCCATGAATTTGCTGCTAGGTTATTTGTTTTCTGTGATTTCGTGGTGCCAATATTGGTTTAAAAAAAGTACTTCTGACAAGCACTTGTAGCGAGATTTAGAAATACCCCATGAACCTTTGCTCTTGACAACTTATACAGCATGTACGTCATGAATAATACCTCCAGTTAAACATTTAACAAATATTTCTAGTTAATGTAGCGACAACTGATACTATTCGGAAATAGTATGAACTGAAATTTGAAATGTGTAAAAAGAACAAAACAAAAAAGAACCGCCATTTTGGATAGGAATATTTAAAGTTAGTGCATGAATTTGTGATATATGTTCACTTTTCAAGTATCAACAGACTTACGTTGAGACCCAACCCCAGTAGTCTAATAGTTACGTCACAGACTTAACAATCTATACTAGGGAGGCAGGCAGGTTCGAGTTTTGCTACCACTCTTCTGAATTCAATACTGATAAGATCGCTAAAATTAAAACCATAATTTAGTGATACTTGATAATGTTTAGGATAGTAAATTAGTAACACTGTTCGTCTCGTTAAGGGTCTTCTTGCATGTTTCATAGAATCAGTGAGTCTTAGACGTAAAGGAAAAGATTTACCTGTTGAAAAAAAAAATCGTTATTAGTAGGAATTATATGTTTATCTTTAAAGGGTGCAGAGAAGATTAAAACGAAGAGTCTGGGCGAGTTGATTGGTTGCTCCAATTTTTATCCAAATGATCACAACTCTTGCTAACGGTAAATGAAGAAAAGAGAGAATGATAGGTGGAGGAGGAGTAAAAACAAAGTAGGGTGGGGTGGGGATCAAACTACGGATGTGACTGAAGTGGATGATTGGCGCTTGGCGTTTCTAACTTGTTACCTGAACCTGAGTTTTCCGTTCAATTGCATGTCATTGAAACAGCACATTTACTTAGTTTTTAAAGTAGAACGGCTTGTAATTGCTGTTAAATTACAGTTTGATTAAGCTAGATTCCTGCGATCTTTTTAAGTGGTTTAATGAGTATGATTAAATATCAGTATTAAGTCTTACTAATTGATATTTTTATAGAAAATATTATTACTCGTAAAGACCCCTTTTTGTTGGAATCGTTCAGCCTTCACTTGTTTTTTTTTAAAAAAAAAAAAACACTACACGGTTAAATATAAATACCACAAATTTTTGTGCCAGTGTGGAAATGGAGTAATGTGCATAAAAGAAAAAAAAAAAATAGGTTGTGAAGTACGATGATGACATACTTAACGCTTTTGACTACTGTCACTGCTTTCGTATTTTAATTTGAGTTATTTCTGTGGGGAATTTTTAAGGCTGGTAGAACTTTTTTTTTTTTTTAAGTTCTGGTTAAACGTCTTCTGCATGTCATGAAAGCAATGATTGCGTCTAAGCATGTAAAAAAAATATATGTGCTATGAATAAAAGATGTTTTGTGTAGTAAACTATGTGAAAACCAGTGTTGTATGCAATAGGCTACTGCTGAGCGACCGTAGCTTAGTTGGTAGAGCGTCGGCTTCATATTTAGAAGGTCCTGGGTTCATGCTGAGTGACTGCTCATTCTTATTGAAGTATTACGTGGTTTTCCATGGTCGCAGCAGGCAAAAGATGGGATGGTAACTTGAATGTAGCCAGGGCTTATTCCTTTCCAAATGCTTCCCTTGTTTTACGTTGGTGACAAACAACAAAATTACCTCTGAGCTGTATTTTGAGTTTTAAGTAGATAAATAAATAAAAGTATGTAGCACAACGCATTTTTGTAAAATACAACTCTAACAATTATATGAAAACAAAACGTTTAATGTTAATTTACGGGAGACGTAACTCCCATGTTTGTTAATCCAGTTAAAATTGTAAGGTAGTGACAGTGAGTGGACCACACCATGAAGTAACCGGAGTACCCATTTCGAAATGATGCAATCTTTCACTGATCTTCAACCGTGGTACCTTGGTAAGTCAGTATGAAAAGGGGCGCGTGAAATCGGTAGATATTAGATCGTAATCTACTGATGTAATCTACCAGCACACTGTCGAGAGGTATCTTGATCTACGATAAGTGTACACTAGTTAAAGCAGCGTGATTAATTCGCCATGAACTCCCGTCTGTCCGCTATCCACAAAGAAAACGGTCTCTCTTCCATGATGATGTATTTCTTCACCCCTGACGTGAACTGTCAAAGAACCATGGATGTTTTTCTGTTTTAAAAGTTAATAAATGTAGTGTTAAGATTTTCCAATAGATCGAATGGAACTTTTTGCGAAGGGTAACATTGATGACAAGAAAAACATGTAAAAATTGACGTTTTTTTTATTTGTGTCAAAAACAAAATAAGGACATTCTGTAATTCTGTATGTTAAAGCAGTATAAGATGGAAAGTTTATTATTATTATTATTTTAGTGAAAATAATGATGTACAACCAGTAAGGTTTCGAGTCATATAGGAAAATATTCTCAGTAAACACAACACTAAACAATCCAGTAGGTTGAAAGAATTGTTCAGTGTTAGATGGCAAGCTGTAATCGGATAGAGCCATTCCGAAATTGATTTTCAATTGTTTTTTTTTTAATGCGATGAAGCATTTCACATTGCAGAAAGTATTATTTCATTATTTTTTAATGTTCCTTGACTTTTTTTTTAGATCCTGATAGTTCAATTTTATTTCAATGGTATATTAGATTTCATGCCCTGTAAGTGACTAAGGTAACCTAATTGAGCTATGGGTAGTCCAAAGGCAGATAGAGAAAAGCTCTTTATGAAATAAATAAATAAAAATAAACACTGTAACAGCATAAAGAAAAATGTTGATACAAATGGATCATTATTAACAGGCTGGTAGTGTGAAATTTGTTTTTACCTTTTAATATTGGCACTGTGTGATGTAAAGCTAGCAATACATACTAATAAAAAGGGATATAACATTGTTAACAGTGAGATTGGGTAAACTTATTTGGTATTGTTAGCACTAATTGAACTTCTTAACTTTCCTAAATATTTCTTTTCTCAGCATTTACCTTTTTGTCGAAAGTTTTAACATCATCATGCAATTTCTCATAATTTCTTGTACTGAGAATTTTCGTCTTTATCACCGATTCTTTCATGACTGAGAAAAACATTGATGTCTTTTTAATTGTTGTCTGCTTACATCTATTCTTATTTGACTTTATTTTCTCTGTGTGTGTGTGTGTGTGTGTTGTTTGTTGTAATTACGAAACTGCATTTAATAAGTGCAATAAAAGTAAAATTAAGCACAATACCCCACCCCACCCCCACCCGTTTATTCCTCAAGTTTATTTTCTTTTTTGAAAGCGTGGACTAGTGTTATTGTCCTTTCTTGTCATTAAAATAAAATATAAAAAGTAAGAGTGAGCATGCATTTACATGAATATGTGCGTGTTGGAAATTGAGTGACTGTTACAAAAAAGTACCTTTTGACCTGAGCGGGATGGCTTAAAAGTGGCGTGTTTCCTTGTAAGCGAAAGGTTTGGGACTGACAGACCAGTCTAATCGTTCTCCTTTTTTTTTTTCTTGCTTCTTCTCACGAAGTGAGCGCTAGCATGGACATTTTTTAATCTACAACATAACATATTTAATAAAGTTGGCAGCAAGGTCAGTGAAACAGCCATAAAATTTCTAGAGAAATTTAATACAATGGCAAATAGAAATGAATAGTAGGGAAAACATGTTAAATTAAACTTAAAAAAAAAATGCTTCTTTTTTCACAATAATGATGTAATGTTTCTTTTTTTTTTTTTACTTCGGTATGTGCCTAATGTAGCTCAAATTTTGATTCTCAATCAGAGACGATTTTTCTACTTAGAAATCGAGGAACTTCCTGCAGTAACAAAGCAACATATTTAATAAAAAATAATAAATAATAATTTTCTCATGAAAAAGAAAGAAAAGGTACGAAATATACATGTAGAGAATTATTTAAATGTGGACTGGCAACATTGAGTCAAGGAAACTAATGTATTACCATCTAGTGAGTCGAGGAATCTAATGTACTACCATCTAGCGGGAAGAGATCAGCATAAATTTGAAAGACCTACAGTTCCTACAGTTTATAAAAACCAGGAATCGCTGCTGTTCTCAAGAGCTTTACAGTTCAGTGAATTTTAACTGTCGATACTACAGCTTATCGTTTGTTAGGCGAACAGAGAAGTAGGCGAAACAAGAGGGCATCCATCGCAACTGTAGGTGTTCGAAAAGTAGGAAAACTTATCCTTAAAAGGAATATTTATTCTTTTGAAATTGAAAGAAACGGCTAAAGTTGTCAGATATGAAAGCTTATCTTTAGGCGATAACGTTATGTAAGTTTGTCCGCCAATGAGAACTACAGATGGGAATGCAACTCCAGTGGGGTTTCTAAAATGACAGGAAGAATCGGTTACAGATTTTTTAAGATAATATAAGTGTGTGCAAGTTCTATCAAGGAAGTAGCTTCTAAAGAAAATCCAAGAATGTGTGTGTATTTTAAAAAGCTTTTTACAGCAGTGAAGATAAGACACTGAGCTAATTAGAGTATATCTACTTATCTGTTGAAGCTTTAAAATTCTAATACTACACAGCTGTGGTGTTGTATATACAGGGTGCTTCACGAAATCCGTAACTCAGCTCCTAGTGTATAGAAATCTTTAAAACAAAAAATGTTCATATCAAAGTGCATGTGCGGAATCACGTGGTGATGCTTCTGAAATCAGGGGCGTGTCGGGAATATCTCTACGGGGGCAATCTCAAAATTTTAAATGACAACAGAGGTTTGTTTTTGCCCTCATTGAAACATCCGCTAAATTTTGAACATATTTAAAAGGAAGCACTTTAATAGCTAATATCGTTTGGCTGCGAGAAGGTCTAATTGGTGGTCGAGATTAACATGATGTAGGGGTTTTTCATGACTTTTAGATGCTGTAACTAAAAAAAAAAAAAAAAAATAGAAAGAAAGAAAAAAGCAAATAAAGGTTCCAAACTAAAGTGAGATAGTAAATGGGACATGTGGAATCAAAGGGTGAAAATTTCAAAAACAGGGGCGTCCCGGGAATACTGTTACGGGGGAAGCTTTAATTTTGTTTGTAGAAACAATGGTTGATTTTACTTTCTTTGAATTTTGAACAACTTTGAGAGGAAACGTTTTTAAAAATCTTCAGTTACAAGAGCTACTTGGCAAGTTAACTGTTGACCTATCAATTAACTCTTGTAATTCCCAAACAATTATAACATTAGAACATCCTTGGTAGCACGTTTTTGAAGTAATATAAACAGCTGTTTTCATACAAGGAAATGTCTTCTTTATGCATCTTTATTATACCAAAATTCTGAATGATATGTTATTTGAACTCTTACATTTTTGGGAGTGTACAAACCGTACGCAATATGGCACATATTTCTCACCCTATTAATATTTGTATTTTGTTTTCTTTTGTAGGGGCGATGCCTTCCTCGAGCCCTATATGCAGGGACTGGGAGCAGATTTTGAGCACCAGCCTACAGGAAAGGGAGATATCGTCGAAAATTGTGACGGTAGGACTAATCAAAACGCTTTGACGGATCCAAGTTCTCTTCTCTCTGCTCAATTCCATTTACTGGAACTAGATGGCAGTGGTGGCAGTCTAAGCCAGGTATAACACACACTCTTCTACTCACCAATCTGAAATGACTAAAGTTTTTTTTTCGTTTTCGTCCATATTTAATCTTTTCCTCGTTTCGGGTACGTTATTAATCCTTATAAGAAGGGGGAAATGTTCGAGCAATACCTTACATTAATTAAAGCAAGGAATGTTTTTCTTAATTAGTAATATTTGGTAAGAGATCCGTTTAAGGAAAGTCCCTTGGAGTAATATTTCATGAGTTAAAATCTTTTGGCGCCTGACTCTGCATATTAGTATGAACAATTTGGAGGAAAATATCGGAGATTCATTTCAGTGGGGGGAAAGAAAGAAAATAAAAATTGTATGTTGAATCATTTCATCATAATACCTGAGATTTTACAAGTTTGCTAATTTACGTTCTGAGCCTTCTTTTCATTATCAAATATTCAAATTATGCAAAGCAAACAAAGGGAGAATTATATCATTTATTTAAGAGAATAAGTTCTGTCTTAGATAGCAATGAAAATTTGCGATAGCAAACGAAAAGTGTACATTGCAAATTTGACATTTCCTTTAGCTTGCAGAAGCAAAGTTTAATTAAAAGCATGCAGCAAATTTTCCATGTTATTGGCGACAACTTTCGAAATAAACTGTCTGAATAAAGTGTGTGTGGTCAAGTCCTAGTACAGTAATTGACTTAAAATGTCCGGTCAGCACAGGCGTTACTGAGGACGAATCAAGAAAAACTTCCATTACAGATTTTTGGCTGGTGCTTTGCTAATAACTTCCCACACATAGGTCTTTGCTACTGAACCACTACCTGTCGAAATAGTTAAGAAAATTGAGTTATGTACTCATGAGAAATTGGAATGATTCAACTCCCCTAGTCGTTCGTGTATGTGTGATATTGGCGCCAAAGGATACGCTGTTTTTTCCGCCTAAAAATTGTGTTTTTGATGCATGGTTTTTGCATTGTTGCACGTACAATCGTAAAGAATGCTACTTATTATATTAATAATGTAACTTTTTTTTTTTTTGCTTGACGTATTCCTTCTGTCAAGTATTTCACATAATAAAAATATATTGTTCATGTGCATGCGGTAAACAATAATTAATTATTAATAATCTATCGTGTTCTTCTTACATGGGTTTAAAAAAAAATAAGAAAGTATAACACTTTGGAATCCAGGGTTCAATCAAGTCTTTGCAGTATTAATTGCAATCAAACTAAAGTAGTTTTGTAAGTGCAAGGTTCTGGTACCTAATATGAGTTACTGAATCGTTTTTACGTTTAAATATTATTTCATTATTACATTGTACAAGTTCGTTATAAAATTATTTTAACTCGAATGAATACATTAATCTGTTCAAAAGAATAATAGGATACTGGTAGGTTAGAATTTAAACAGAAAATATTAGCTATCATAGACACAATATATCTATAATCAGAATTAGTTATATGACTAGTCAAGGGAAGCTATAGTTGTGAAGTGGACCAAAAAGATATTAAAATTTATTAAAAAAAGGAACTGTTGTAATCCTATTTTCTTTCTTAATGTGACAATCCATATAATATTTCTGGAGAATAACGTAATGGTCAATGTTCCCTTCTATGTTTGTATAATCTTCAGTGTGCGCATCTTTTTTTCTTCTTTTTGTATATAAAGACCATCATACATAATAGAGAACTGTTATGTTTACATTTGAAGAACCTTTGGTATCTTTAGTACTTCAGGATGTCGCTCCAGTTATTTTTTCAAGCTTCTTAACAGTTTGATAGATCTAGATGTGCATAAAGGTTTCAGTTATAAGAATTTTATTGTGTAATATTATTAAACGTATAAAGGGGGGAAAAAAAATCCCCGAAAGAAAGATAAGAAAGAACAAGAAAACAAGAATGATCCCATACGACAGGAGTTTTTAAACTATGGTACGCTATAAAGTTTATAAAAAAATATTGAACGAAGATATTTAATATCGTCTGATTTTAAAAATGTGTCGAATCCGCAACAAGTTTTTTTTAAGTGTTCATTTTTTAATGAGAGTAAAGACTGTGATAAATACATAATATTACTTTACAATGAGAACAGAACTTAGCTATTTAACAGAAATGTTTTTTGTTTTTTTAACTTCTACTTTTTTATATTTCTGTTTCATTGTATTGCTCAAGTTTAATATCCTAACATTTTCCTGGCGTGACCGAGGAAAATCACAGAAAAACTCATTCAGGGTTTTAGGCACCAATGATCTATCCAAGGACAACCTGATTACAAGACAAGCACACTACTAAATGTTCTGCCTCATCAGTATATAATAATGTAACTTTAGCATTGAAAATTCCGTGAAATTATTTGGTGGTATGGCAAAAGTATAAATTTCTGATTAGTCGTACGCGAATCTAAGAGTTCGAAACCCCTGTCATAACATCGTTTATTCAATAATGTTTTTTTTTTTTTTTTCATTTCCTCGGATCTCTCTCATGGCGCTTAGGCCAAAGTCGGAATGATGGTGGTTTATGTCCGTTTGGCCTTTTTCCTGTTTCGTTTTATATCCTCAATGCACATTCTGGTAGATAAGTGACGGATGTTGTTATCTTAAGGTGAGACGGGAAAATTCCCGTTATACCTTATAGTGATTTTCTTTACCTCATATCGGCTGATGTAGGGAATTCAGTAAAAAGGAAACTTATACAAGCAATATTTCTTTTCGTTATTGTTGTGTGCCAATATTCGCCTGTTTGTTTGAGTGTGGAGTACGTTCAATTTTTCATAAATACTTATTTTTTACATTCCTGTATTTTAAGGAGAAATTAGTTTTGATGTATGTAGTGTTTGCCGAACTCCGTACAATTACTTGCCATAAATACAACACTGTGTTATTTTTACGCCATTTGCATCTTAAGGCTGTAGATCACCCCCGCCATCTTGGTACGCACTTTGCATTGATTAACATGGGAATTGTTTTACTCGTCTTATACTTTTCAGGAGTATAGGTATAACTTCTGTTTTCGCCCAGTTTATCGTCATGTTCTCTTTTACTCATGCTACTTTATAGAAATGCAATATTTTACACAGGAACTGTATAATTGCCCGTTAACATATTGTGATTTATATAACAAACTATTAATAATACATTATACTTATATATTTGGAGAAACTTTACAAACCAAAACTATACAAGAGTCAAAATAATCACCAAGAAAAATTTTGTGAAAGCAGAACTTAAATATTCTACATCCGAGAGGCATAAAATGAGTAAAACAATTCCCGTGTAAATCATTGGAAGGTGCGTACCAAGATGGCGGGGGTCATCACACAGCGTTAAATAGTGTATTCAGATAATCACGACATCCTTTATCAATCACATCTCATAACTTTTCTTCAGCCCTGTCCACAAACACACACAGTTCACGATTTTTTAAAAAGGAAATTAGTTTCATAATAAAACCGTCCTATAATTCGCATAATAAATTGTGATTTGAGGGATTCGTAATATTATTAGAGGAGTGATTCAAATAAATAGTTTCAAGGGAATCTGTCATTTTTTCCTTATTGCTAAAAATATTTTTGATTTTTTTCTTCCTCGCAGTGGAGTGTCTGTATAGTTATTATCTGAGAGATCAGTATGCAATGATATTGCTTATTAAGATAAGTTTTTTCCTTCCTAGAAATACATATTAACATTTTATCATACATTCATCGTAATAATTGATAAGACAAACACTCTTTATACAACTTTTATTTTCTTTTTAAAGTATTAATATCAATCGAATTTATATGAACTTCAGCGCACTTCCTGTGCTTAGTAAGAAACATTGTCAAAGACCTGTCAGTTTTTCATTTCTTTGTTTTCCGCTAGTTACTCGATAAAAATAATAGATAAAGAAATACATAAAAGTTTACCTACATCTTCCAGTCTAGTGTTTTAACAAATGTTTTCCGTATATTCCCAAGGATTTGAGAACTAACGTGCAGTTCAACAATAATGAAACTATTTTGTATTTTACGAAACGACTTGTTATTACCTTTTTTCACTAATAACCTTGTGTATGGTAAACGTTGAAATGAACACAGAGAAATTGACAGTTCCCGCGACCGGAACTCGAACCCGGATCTCCTAGTTGGCAGTTAGGTATGCTACCAATTACACCACCACGACACGGCCAATTCTCTGTGTATATGGAATGTTCCTCTCGCCTAGACACTCTCCCAACTCTTCATCGCTGGTTACCAGGTCCAGGCACTCCACTCAGGCGGAGATTTTTGGTTGAGGAATCTTTTCTGCTATCATGCAGTATGTGTTAATTTCAATATGAAACGACCTGTTTGCGTTTTTGGAGCTAGACTTACAAATAAACTTGGCGATTAATCTTGACATTATTGTCCTGTTCTCCAAAATCTACGTTCGTTGCCCTGTCTAAGAAAGAAATAATAATAATAAATAAATAAAAATCTTCAATGATTGGATTTAAAGGTGTTGCAGTCATTTTTGAAAATTCCATCGTTGGATGAGTGCTTTAGCATAGGTGGAATTGTATTCTCTATCCAGCTTCTACGTGTTCTCTGCGTACGTGCTCTTCGAGTTTTAGACACTGCAAAACACCGATCGATTGAACGATAGAAAACTCTTATTCCTACCTACAGGATGAGCAAGGAATGTAGTATTTGTTTTGATTGATTGGCTTTGATAGCCCAGTAAAGCATTGTTAGTTAGATATGATCGTTCTCGATATTTACAGGGAGGCTACCATCTTGCTTGCTACGTAACTGGTTTGTTACGTAGTGCGTGTTGTGTAAGTAAAGCTTTGAAATCACTATTTCCAAGCTCCAAACGTAGTTCAGTGGATAGAGCAGACTTGAAGAGTAGAGAACCCGGGTTCGAATCTCGGCGACTTTTTTTTTTATATAATGCCCCATTAGCTGTAAAGAGCTTGCGTGCGTGAAACGATAAGTAAAGGCGAGACTACAAGTACTGTACTTCAATCAGACCGACAGCTTTTAAGGAAACGCCTAATGATGTTTAAGGATTGGAACACTCGGCTCTTATCAGTAATGAAAACAAGAATCGAGTTATTTGAAGGTTTTATCACTAACCTACCCAACGACTCATTATTGGAGAATGGTTTACAGAATTAAAGAAAGAAAACTGAAAACATCCTTGTTACTCACACAGTGATTGTCGTCACAGGTAGTAAGTAGTGTTTAAAATGCCACTTCGCAAATAACTGAGTGTGACGTAAAAAGTGACTCATATACAGTAAGATATATTTTTCTTTTCGTTTAATTATGAATATATTGATATGAGTGTTACATGTATGTAATACGAGAGTTTGGGATTCAATTCGGATTCAAGATGCAGTTTATTTAAGCAAGCAACAATGTAAATATATAGTTTTTAATTTTGTCGTTGAGAATGGTGCGTAATTCGAAAACTTTAAAAAGATGTCGTAATTGTTGTTGATGAAAAAATATTTATATTAATTTATGACAACGAGTTTGACTATTTCCTTTTATGGAATTTGAACAATGAAATTATTTAAATAACGATACTTTAACAATAAGGGGCTCCACAGTTTAGTGGTTAGAGCGTTGGACTCATGTCCGCGTGGTCCCGGGTTCAATTCCCTGATGGAGTCCCACTTTTCGGCGTCCACCCAGCGTCGTGAGGCAGATTGTGGAGTCACGTGAATAAAGACGTGACGGCCACACTCGGTCTGGTAAGCCCCTGATACGCCCGTTCGCAGTTAAATGGGCAACAGTTAAATGATAACAAACCAAGTGTCATCCCGCTAGAGGCTGTACTAAAACCCTAGGTATCCTAAGGGACAGCTTGGTTGATACCTAAAGTTTATGATAGGATTGGCGCATGCACATTATAAACCCACGGAGCTTAAACACTACTGAGATTTCAAGAGTCTATAAGCAGAGAAATACATTTGATGTAAGGAAGATAATTATATTCTGTTCTACGTCTATTATTATTATTGAAGCAAGGGAAAGAGGTTTTTTTTTTATTACAAGATTCAGGTTCAAATATGCAAGTACTTGGTAACTTAAAAAATTGTGTAGTATTAATTAATTATTTTTCTAATCTTTGTCTTAAAAAAAATAATTTATGTCTGGCAGAAGTGTACGTAGTCTCCGTTAAGTTGTGGAGGTCACATGCTACAGATCAATAGTGGTTTAAATTGTGCTAGTACATTGTGAATTAGTTTTTTCCTGTGTTCCTGAGGCCAAAAGGTAGATAGTTCTTTGAAATAATGCGGGTTTCACCAGCTGCGGCCGCTGAAGGGGAGCCAGTGTGCCATGGCACTACCGATGAAAAGGAGAAAACTCATATCATATACAAGCACAGTTCTTCGCTATATTTCTAACCTGTGACGTTCCACGCGACTATTCCTTACTCTCCAAATCACGATGGAGCCAGCTAGAATATGGCACTCCCAAATGCCTAAAAAGTTGTTTCTGCGCATGCGCATAACGGGAGAAAACTTCAGAGATACGGCAATTTTGTGCCAGTTTGAAGGCTGGCTCACTATGGAGAACTAAAGTCTTGACGCCACATCCGGTTGGTTACCATGGCAACGGCGGAGGCCAAGTCTAAACAAACAGCAGAAAGGTAGAAAATCAGTTGTGGAAGTAATGGCTGTTAATATTTTTTTCCAACTGTTCATTATTTCGGAGACGAGCGGAAACTAATGGAAAGAGTAGAAAATGCTGTGCAGTCCAAACATGTACGTTTGCTTACGAGGTGCTATCCAAAATTTTCCGGACTGGTGCTGCCATCTGTTGTAAACCTTACCTTTGGACTAATGGTCACCATCACCCTCGAAGTAGTTCCCATCCGCACGTACACACCGGTCCCAGCGCTTCTGCCACTGGTCAAACACTTTCTGGAAGTCCTGTTCTTTGAGGGTGTTTATCACCGCCAGCGATGCTTCTTGAATCCTCTCTAGAGTGTCGAACCGACGGCCTTTCAACTTGAGTTTCAGTTTTGGGAATAGCGCGAAGTCGCAAGGTGCCAAATCTGGCGAGTACGGTGGGTGGGGTACAACCGCCATGTTGTTTTGTGCCAAAAAGGTCCTGGTGAGCAAGGACGTGTGACACGGCGCGTTGTCGTGATGTAGCAGCCAGTTCCCTTGACGCCAAAGTTCGGACCGTCGTCGCCGCACATTTTCACGGAGCCGTCGCAAAACGTCACAGTAGTACGCAGAATTCACTGTTTGGTTGGGTGGGACGAATTCTTTGTGCACAATTCCCTTGGTATCAAAGAAAACGATGATCATGCTCTTCACTTTGCTCTTCACCTGTCTCGCTTTTTTGGGTCTTGGAGAGCCCGGGCTCTTTCACTGGGATGATTGTTGTTTTGTCTCTGGGTCATAACCGTAAATCCAGCTCTCGTCGCCAGTGATAACCCGTGACAAGAAGGTTGGATCATCAGATGCGGTCTGACGAAGGTCCGTGCACACTTCACCACGCTGTGCCTTCTGATCGGCAGTCAAGATCCTTGGCACAAATTTTGCGGCGACACGATGCATGCCCAATTCAACAGTCAACATTCGTTGACATGTCCCATAACCAATACCCACTTCATCCGCAAGGTCTTGAATGGATCGACGTCGATCTGCACGAACCAATTGTTGAAGTTTGGCAACATTGTCTGGCGTTGTGCTGCTAACGGGCCTTCCTGTGTGAGCATCATCTTCGACGTCTGTACGGCCGGCCCTGAACCGAGCATGCCACTCAAACACACGCGTACGGCTCATGCTCTGTCCCCCAAACACTTGTTGAATCATTGCAAGGGTCTCCGTAGCACTTTTTCCGAGATTCGCACAGAATTTGATACACACGCGCTGTTCTGTTCGCGGATCCATCGTTAATTCGCCACACACCAAACACAGAGTATTACGAAAATCACTGTGGACACGCAACACGTCCTCCCAGCTGAATGCCACTCTGCACACTGACTCATCAGGTATGCAGCTCTCGCCACCTAGCG
>JAGDQP010008527.1:44016-62618 GCA_022664845.1 Lepisma saccharinum
AGAAAGGGCATATGAACAGAAATATAATTTAGGTTGCGGTGAGTAGCTAATTTTTAGCCCGGTAATTTATGTATTTGAAACACATACAAAGGTATTAACTTTAATTAATATTATCCGCATCAATGTATCCAAAATTACGTTCAATGGCATTGCGAGAAATTTGTTTACTTGCGTAATTTTCTCCTTCCACTTCCTTTTCTAGTTTCAGTCCTTTCTAAACATACAAAATCAAGACATTTCAGCCTCTTTCACTGTAATGATGACAATCTGGCACAAAGCACGAAAGCGTAACGAGTTGTTAAATATCTAATACTACAAACCAACTGCTAAACGCCCGTTTGTTTAGACTGTAACATGGCAGGTAACCATGGCGACCTGCCGGATCTGACGTAATACTTTAGTCCTCCAAAAAAAAGCGTCGTAGAAATGACGTTACGGACAAAGACTTGTTTCATTTTTAAAGTATTAATAATAATTTCAGATATCATATTATTTATTATTATATTAAACAGTTTAAATAAGATTGACAGGAAGAATTGTATCCATATAATCAAATGAACAGTGACTTTGAGTCGAATACCTATTGAAGTAAATGTATATTTTGCGCAGTGCTCAATAGTTGGATACGATGTTCGTATCCCGGAAGTAGTTCTGAGCTATAGACTTAAACTAGGATTTTCAGAATGACATATGCATATCATACAGGTTGATAATGATGCTGATAGGATCACGGAGATAATAAACCGTAAGAAATTATCTATGAACATGGCACTTCGTATAATTCCTAAGTTGCACTGATAGTTGTACGAGAATAGAAGTTGGTAATAGAAACGCGAAGTGACACTTGCTATCACTGTAACGACTCACTCATTAACAGGGTCCATACTGTCTCCATCAGTTGAGAGCTACCCCTGAACAGAAGATAATCAATCATGCATTCGTTCCACTAACAATTCCCCAATGTATTGTGGTGTCAAGTGTATTTTATCACCATTTTCATCATCACTCCACCCAAAATGTGATTGAGGTAAACTCATAATAGTCCAAATGAAGAGAAAAGCTAATAAGAAATAAAGATTGTACTCAACAACTTGATTTGCAAATTATATAACTATTTTAGTGTCTTTACTTACAGGAACAGGGACGTGCGCAAGGGAGAGTTCTGTGGGTCCGGACCCTCCCCCGAAATTCCTTTTTTTTTTAATTTAGTCTAATTTTACACATAATCTACTCTCATATTGAAATTGGATCCCCCAAAAGCCTAGGACTCCTCCCGAAATAAATTCATGCGTACGTACCTGTACTGGAAGATCAGAACATTAAAACAAAGCTTCAGTGAGCTCAGTGTTATTTAAAGACTAGATTTCAGTTTCCACATCCTTGTGTGCAAAACAATCGTATATGAATAAAAAAAATCATAAAAGCGTATTTGTTGAATGAGGAAATCGCCCCAATCTGTATATAAATAAATGTCATTTTATCCATGTATTGTTTCACATCTCCTCCTAAACGGTTCGACAGATTTGGATTTGTTTTTTCTTTAAATTTACATGGACTTTAGGCATCTAAGGTTCAGGCCGGACAGGGGAGAAGGCAAGATGTGGAAAGGCAGCGATCCTGGCCTTACAGAAGGTACGATCCTGGCCTTACAGAAAGTACCATCCCGGCATTCGACTGAAACCAGGGAAACCTCATTATTTTGGTGCTGAACTTTTTGGCACCACCATCTCATCAAGCCACGAGCCGCTACTGGGTTTCACCACGTTTTTCTTCTTCGTAGCTAACCAAACAGTAAAAGTTAATGAAGAAGAGCAAAAATGTAGTTTCAGAACTTGTTTGACTAGCAAGTGTTGTCCAATTTCGAAAGATGGGATACTTAACTTGCAATGCAAACCACGCAGTGAATCAGTGTCTACAGCTGCACGTGCCAGCATGTGATGCCACTCATTACTAAAACTACCACCACTCTATCTCCACTCAACAGAGTGAATCATAGAATTTCGCCGCATGGTCATTGTATTTTATGTGTCCGTATTTATCAAGTTAATTTCTGATTCACTGAGTGTTGAACGTTTTCGATGCGTGCAGTCCCACGTTCGATACCCAGCAGAATTCCCAATTTCGGTATTAACACAGCATCATGACAATTGGGATGAAGCTTGAATTAAGAAGTAGTGAACTCCGGTCTCGGAAGCCAGATAAAGAGATTATGGAAAGGCGCTGTACTGACCACGTAATACCAGCTTTAAGTAATAACTGCCTGGAGAAAAAAAAACACATCGTATCCAATGAGTTTCGTTGTAGAGATTATTTGAGTGTACAGCACAAGCTTAGCTTTCGGTTTATTTGTCTAAGAAAAGAGATAGAATGTAGATATCGGCCAGTCTTGAAACTATTTGTATGGCCTTTTCTACACCTTGAATCAACATATTGTATGTGGTAGAAGGCATGTAAAACATAGCATGATAGCCATCTTATTTCAAGTACCGTTTCAGCATTTTCCTGATATGAGTAAAATGACAATACAGGTACAGTCAGGATGGTCTGCTCGTTGATTTGATTGTGATGAAACTCGTTAGAAGGCTAGCGTGCCTGGGCTGAGCCACCACTCTTCATATCTGGCACAGTTATTTAATTTTAAAGTTAGTTCGCTAGTCGTAAATTAATCTCTTTGCTGGTTTAACAAGAAACACCTACTCTACAACACGCAGAAGTCATATCAATGTATGCATGGAATTTTCAGCAGAATTTCCAAAGCACTTTGATGTTCTGAGAAAAGGACTCTTATTGTCTATGACAGTAGGCCATTGACATTTATGAATCAATACTCCCATACATGGTCGTCTGGACAACGCTATTGAACACTACGAAGTCAGTACTTTCCCTTGTCTTCGCGCACCACGCTTTCAGCATGGTTGTAGTCATTTTTTTTCTTCATATGCAAAAGAAGAAGAAGAAAAAAAGCCATTATCTTGAAACTCTTGATAACGCGCAAGAAGACAGAAAACTTGTTGATTAGTGCCGGCGTGCTTACGTCACACTATCAGAACTCGTAAGCAAGCATTTCATTTCTATGTAGTTGGTGCTCAAAGTCAGTTAAAAGTTATTGCAAGCAGTGAATGAGTGAGTGTAGCGGTATTTGATTTCTGAGTGTGATTTTTTTTTTAAAAAAAAATGAGAAATGCATTTTCTTCGACGAGTTTTTGTAAGTACTTAAAAATGTGTTGTTTGTTGTGTTTACAGATTTATGTGTAAAGTTTGTTGTATAGATGAATGTCTGGAAAGCAAACGTTCGTTTTGTGCAACATTTAGCATAAACAAGGGTCGACGCTCTGTAAACTGGAAGAACTATGAACTTCCACTCCTTTTTGTTTTTTTGTTTTTGTGTGTGTATTTTTGTTAAGCAAACTCCTCGCGATGTCCGATCAGATTTTGAGTTCAGCTATGGTATTCCTCAGTAATTTGCTTTTAAGTCTGTTTAGATACGTTGTGTTTTCCTAAGGAAATTTTAAAGTTTTAAGCCGCACATAACGTGTTTGTGCATTCGTTTTGTTCCTACAAAAGGGTAAATGAGAATTGGCTTGGACAGTAGGAAGCTACTTATACTATTCTTGTACTCACCTTTGCATAGAACTTGTTCAATCTTCCGATCTAAACTAGTTGACTCCTTTTATGTGCAAAAAAAAAAGGCGAGAAGTGCATTTTTTTTACAGTGTGGATTTGAAGTCTGACCTCTTTGAGTTGACTGTATTTCGTGCTTCATAATAATTCCTGTACTTTCATGTATGACTGTATGCGAAAAGGTTTTTTTTTGTTAATAAAGTAAACTCAAATTAAATAAGAGTTTATAAAAGGAAAACATCGCAATTCGGAAACATATTGTATCCCAAAAATGTTTTCTTTCGCAACGAGTGTGGATATACTTTCAATTTCTTGTCTTGGTATGCACGATTTCATCGTTTGCTTACAACGGTGATTTAGAGTAACGCATTGATCTTATATGGTGAAGGGCAACATATCAGTCCTCCGTGACCAACTGAAAAGCTTCTCTCAATTTATTTTCAAATACAAAACTTAATCCTGCATTTTAACTGTACGTGAAAGGCAAAAAAACTGAACATCAAAGCATAACATTACATCTTTTCATGCTAAAACCTCTTGAAACTTGTGGAATTGATCATTAATTATAACCTGCAGAGTTCGATATTTTTCAGCTTTTAAGAATTACCACTGATGAGTTTTTGACATTTCATCCTGAACAGTACGCTGTTTGCAAATCGCGGAAGTGTTGCGGGGGTGGAATATCGTGCAGGATATGTAACTAGGTTAGAGCTTTAATTAGTCCCTGCAGGTTTGTATCCTTCCGCATTGTTTTCGCCTCTCCCGCCTTTTTTTTTTAAAAAAACGGGGGTGGGGTATCTGCGTAACCCTTCTAATTTGTCATTTGGAAAGCTTTGCGAAATACTTTCAGCCTAATGGAACTGAATCCTTTTTTTAAATTCCTCTCCCTCCCTCCCTCTTGAATCTCTTTTGCTCTTCTCTAATCGTGCTAGAGCTGAAATGCATTAATGTTACACCCACCCGGACTATTAGCACGCTGAGCTTTTAAGCTTAACGTGATGATGGTGGTACTAGTTGTAGTAATCATAGTGGAGCTACTTTCCCCAAAATCACAGGAGCAGTCGCTTTACATCACAGTTAGTGTTGTCACTTGTTTTTGGTTCTTTTTACTTTGTCCAATATATCTGTAAAAGTTCAAATTTTGGTTCCAGCTCTTTTAAATCAATTTGATTCTTGTTCTCCGGAGATAGTCATGGGGAACTCATAGAGATTGAAAGAAACCTACTGTTCATAGTTCTTCTTTTAATTTTAATGTATGTACTCCCTACTCTTGGATAATTTCTTTGTCAGTACATGTTGAGGACTCGAACCCGGGAACCCGGTGTATACTTCACCTCTGATTACTGTTTGAATACTTTTCTTACTGTATTGAGTTACGAGGCACTCCGTATATCTAATCATTTTTGTTGTCATATATTCAAGAAGGTAGATGCAAAAACGATTGAGCTCAACAATATAAAGACGTAATATTGATGATAATCAAACTGATCTGAAATTCCAGTTTTTTTATTTCTTTCTATTAAATGAATGATAAAATTATTGTCATGCTAAAAACAATTAAAAACATCTGACATTTTGGGAGGCAAAACGGTTATATTATGGAAATATTGTGTGTTAGTATTCTCTACAGACGTGTTACTAAATATGTTGAAGAATCTGTGATTTGTCTTTCAGCTGCAGCAAAAAGAGCGGCAGATGTTAGCGTATGGGGTAAAAGTTGAGGAAGATGCCTTTTCATCGCCACAGATTAAGCTATATATACTTCCTCTGCGTTCTGAGGTTTTGTAATTTAGTACATTAGTATGCGTTTGGAATTTCAACACTTGAAAAACAGTGGGCGTAACTTAATCTTACTCTTGAAACGAAACAGTAAATCTGTTTTCATTTTGAGGGATATTTGGATGGAGTCTCTTTTTTTTTTACTCTAGTTTACAGAAAAAAATGCTCCTAATGGCTTATAGCGAAGTCCATTTTCTAATTTCGTATTCATCTATTGCACTAAGAGGCAAGCATTAAATCGAGTTGAAGTTTTATCTCCTTAGTGCTAATATTTTATTACGTTCATCTGCGACTACTTTAATGTGAGTTTTAGAAGTCACCAAGAAGGATAGATATAAAAAAATATAAAAAAATTAGACATATTTTTCTTAAACAAATCGCACTAAAAAGTAAAAAATTTTGTTTATGCATGACTAAAAAGAAAAGCATGGGGCGCTCTCTCATATAGTCACTTTATAACTTCTTGAATTTTCGTGCCCCATGGTTTTGTTTTTAATCATGCATAAACAACATTATTTTTTAGTACAGATTGTTTAAGAAAAGTATGTCTTTTTTAGTTTTTATTATTTTTTCGGGTTATTTCGGTGCTCGGATACTTTTTCTCGAGCTAATGTTTTGTGACCCAAATCCTAAAGTATATATATATTAAAATGTGATTTTAAATTTAAAATACATAAATATATAGAAATGTATTACAGTAACAATGAAATATTGTATTGTCATCCGACTTACGTCGCTGTGCAAAATTTCATCGTTGTATGACGTCGGGAAATGAGTTAACGTTGCAAGATTTGAGAACACTACGAACTATTGTGAACTAAAGAAAAGTCTGTAAAACTTAATGCGGCAAAAATAGACCTTCTCTAAATAGCACAGTACCTTGTATCACCTCGAAAACATGCCAACATTATTCCTAATAATGCAGTTCTTGTTAGCAGTTCATCTAAAATACGTTAAAGGCAAAAGTCTAAATTTGTACTAATGACAAGAAATTTTGAATACTAATAACTCATGACTAAGCTTTTCAGAATTTTTCGACAATACCGTGTCATCGGTGAAAGAAGTCCCTATGGTTTAAATAATCAGTCATTCCTGATCACTGTTCATTAAAAATGTTCGTGTGTGCATTCGGGAATCTTCGTTTTGAAGACTACCCACTCGGCAAGCTTCGGTAATTTTCGCGAAGTGGGCGTGGCCGGTGCCCTAGTTCACGTCGCTGGTTAACGTCAAGTTTCAGATATCTATAAGACGAAACTTTCGTTGTTATAGTTTGTAATTTCATTATGAATTTTCCTTCAAGGAGTAGTTTACGTTTTTGCTTTCAACGTGAATGGTCCCAAGTTCAATTCTCGGTGGGGTACCCAATTTCCGTAATGTCAGATTTGAGATCCACTTGAATTAACTGACTCAGATTCTCTCAGACCACCCCAATGAGGCGTGTCACTCCCCAAATTCTCGAGAACACAGTCCCAAATTTAGTTTTTCTTTTAGGATTGTAAATCGATAGAAACACAGAAAATCTTCATATACAGTACACCCATCCAATTTTGACTTTAGACCCCATACGAAAAGTACTTGCAGCATTCCTGAAAGAACTACTCGACTCCGGTCTTGAAAGCTCATTGGCACACAAAGGTCCCATGGACTGTGGAAACAAGGAGTTGAGATTGGCATCAAAATGGAGGAACTTTCATCTCAAACGTCCACGTTGTTGATCATGCGGTATCACTCCATTTACTTGTAAATGAAGCATACAAATCGAGTAATCAGCTTTGCACAAGCACATGCATAGTACATTTAAAAAAAAAAGAAAGGAAAACGAGAAAAGTGTGCAAAATAGATCTGCTACGACAGACAGAAGTTCTGAGTGATACCATGCGAAGTCTTATTTATATGTGTAATCTGGTTCTTCTTACACCGTTCAAAAAATATAAAAATAAAAGGTACGGCAATAAAAAAAAAATGTTAATAAAATTAATTTCTTTTCTCCAAGAAGAGTTTAGGTACCCGAATTCATAGAAAATGTTTAATGCTTTTTTTTTTTTGTTAGATATACATACACTGCGCAGATCGTACAGATTCTATATTCGTCAATCAGAACAAGTACTCATTTTATGTTTCCAAAGAAAGTGCACCTTTTATTTACATTAAAAACAGTGTGCATTTTTTTCTCCCATCATTTTCGGAACACTTTTTTTTTGTACATGTTTTGAATACTTTTCCCATACAAGTCAGTATGTATCAAGAAATGTACCAAATTTGTAACAGGTACATTTTATATTTAATTTCCAAGTCTCAGTTTTCATGGTCTATTAGCGAAGCTCTTGCTTTCTGGGAAATTGCACTTGTGAAACGCCAAGCATCCTGACCTCGATGTTTCCCGAAATATTTCCTGTCTCACCAAATAAAAGTAATAGTTGTGTGACTAAATATCATGCCCGCTACCGTTTCCACACATTTTCTCCAGAACGTGTGAACGCCGAGGAACGTCATCCCTTACTTGGGACGAATTTAGGTCGTGAAGATGTCCTTTTTCATCTTACGTAGTAGTAATATCGTATTATCGTAGCATCTAATATACGTTGTATGTAATATAAATTTTTACTATATAAGATTCATTCTTAGAAACATTTCTCTTCTGTCCGTCACTGCAATATTCTAACGATTCCTCAAAAGAACGATCCACAACTTCCTTTTTTTTTTTTTTTCCTTTGGGGCTTGGGCAACGAGATGATAGCAGTGATATTCTCGAGTGGGCTGTGCCGGAAGTGATATTCTTCATGTCAAGTTGTCATTCTCGTTATGAAAAGAAATCAGTGACATGAGATCACGCTATGAGTGAACAGCACTGCCATAGAACATTTAACGAGATAGCTAAACAGAGTAGAAGAGAGGTAATTCCCATTATCTCACAAGAGGACTCTGAAAGACTTAATTAGTGTTGCGGGGAAAAATGAAGTTATTATTTCCTTTTTGTGTCTTTTTTTTTTTTTTTTTTTTGTTAGAAGGAAAAAACAATAAATTGAAATAACAATGATAAAGGTGTTAAATGATTTCGTGATTAACTGTTTGTAATATCATCCATCTTTTCATGATATATCATTTCCAGATCTACGTATTTTTAATTAGATTATTTTACTTTAGGTGGAATATTAAATTAATAACGATTCAAATAACTCAAAATTGAATCCAAGTAAGGTAGTTGAAATTGTGTTAAAACTGCTTATGCTTTATTATAGCAATTTAAAAGCTACAATCCATTTCTACGTTTCTGCTACATTTCTGCATGACCATTGGAAAAGAAAGTGTAAAGACGGCTTAGAACGTAGATCTCCAGATAATGAGTGGACAGTTTTCTTTCGCATGCTATGTCTTTCCAATCTGCTATGATTTTGATGTTCGTTCTAATATTTTGTTCGAATATAATCAAATTTTCAAATTTAATGTATAGTTCATCACGAATACATCAAATTCTTGCCTTCCAATACTACAGTGCGTAAACAAAATTGTCCAAATTTATACAAATGGCTACGAGATCAGCGAATTTAACTTGATTTAAATGTCAGATTTCTCGTAAAGCATTAGTTAAGTCAAAATTGGTTTGTGGACCAGACTTTAAAGCATCTAACTTTGGCCGTTTTCCGTCATAGCCAAAACTCTAGAGCTATAAGAATAAAATTTCTTAAATAATGTGAGAAATTGTAATTGTTTGCTTGTAAATCAGGCACTTCGTAAAAATTTGTGGATTTTCGCTACAGATGATCAACGGATACTATGGTTATTTTTTTTTAAAAAAATCCATTTCATTATGTCTTTATCAACTTATATATGGTGCAGCACACTGATCCTTATTCACATTCGCCCACTGAGTTTCTTATAAAACGTGTACCTGGGTGTAAGCTAAGAGAGAATGTAGGCACATGAGCCATAGCGCACGCAGTCTTACTTCATTCCGAGGTGTAAATTTGACTAATGGATACTTCTATATGTACTATACGACTTTCTGATTTGGTGCTGTGTTTACGGGGGTTGAAGTCTTATTTGAGGAAAGCAGAATGAGTTTGAATCTAGTCAGATCAGCCACCCTCATGATTTTTTCAGGGCTTTTTACCTTTTTTCCAATTCATACCAGGTAAATATTGAGACAATATCTATAATGCAGATGCAATATTGAGACAGTATCTGCGCATTTCCTTTGCAATCCCATTTTCGTAGGGTGAACAGAAAACCCCTTTTCTAAACAAACAAAAAAAAAAAGGACATTCATCACAAATATCGCTCCTACAGACATCTCCGCGTATATATACAGGGTGTAACAAAAGTCCCTTGTCATAGGCCAACTTGGTTATGAGTGCAGATACGAAAACATGTCAGAGGGAAAAGTGACTGGAAATGATCGGTTTTCAATCTAAAATAGTTGAATTTTCCAAATCGAACCAGCCGTTTGGGCTCCACACAGGTGGAGCGCCCAATGAGAACGAAAAATGCAACGTTGCCAGTCCTACTGTGATAATCATAGGCGCATTATGTCATATAATAATAAAAGGGAAAGCAAGGACGGTATGTTGGAGGGAAGGAACAAGAATACTACACATCTCGGTTGCAATCATTACCGTAGTGGAGGTCAGGGGCGGGTAGGGATAGGGGTGATGAAATTCGTAACGCGTTAAAAGTTGTAAATGTCATAACATGTGGGCCAAACGTCACAGGTGCGTTTCGGACAACAAAAGATGAAAGAACGTTCCAATAAACATGGGTCATACATACACCGCCTCGTTTTCGAGATACAGGGTTGCCAACTTGGAATCCAAAATCGCCTCCTGACCAGTGGAATTGAAGACAAAGATGTGGACAAACGTCGGTAGGTTATTCCTGACACCAAAACAAGCAATAAAGTCCTCTTGAGGTTGTCGAATTCCGGTGGCTGTAAGAGAGACAGGGTTGCCAACCTGGAATCCACAATCGATGTCTGACGATTGGAATTGACGAGAAAGACATGGACTCCTTCGATAGGTTATCTCTAAGATCATAACAATAAGAAAGTCCTCTTGCATTGTGTTCGAATTTCTGTGCGTGTAAGAAATACAGGGTTGCTAACTGTGTGAGGCATTATCGAGTATAACCCCAAAATAATTTATGAAAAAGGCAGCAAATGACAAATGTACCTGATCCTATGGGGGGAGGACACATGACCAAGCGCACATCAGCAGTGTCGCACAAGCAATGTTGCCACGCCAACACAAACGCATAGTTTGTAAACTGGAACAGATACCTTTTATTGTATGAAAAGCTGTGGTATAAGTAGTGAATGAAATTAAGCGAAAGTTGATTTGTCAGTGTTGCCAACTACGGTAGCTATGAAGCTCGAACATGGAGAACGTACGGTGTACGTATACCTTTAAACTCTTTTCAGCATCGTCAGAAAGGTGTTCGTCGCTGACTATTTTCTACACAAGTTCATACACCGCATCAAAACGTTCAGTTCTCCGGTGACGCGACCAAACATCAAATATTGCTTGCCGGGAGATATAATATTAGAAGCGCAAACATGCGCAGCATTTTTCGTCATTATTTTAGAAGACACATCCTAATGCATAGAATAAAATCGGTCTGACGTCTGTATACGACTGTATAAGAGACTTCCAATCTACACTATATTAACGATAATTCTAAATAAAACATGATTACAATGTTCAAGGTCAGGTATTATAACTGACTGTCCACAGCTGTAAGACACTGCTAGACGTACATATGAAACTTAGTTTAACAATACACAGCAACATCACTCCAAACACAGTGCAATGTTTGAAATAATACCTTCACTTTATGACCGTCATTTTCACCGCTACACACCATGAGTTACTTTGGTCGACTTTGGAGCATGTGTGCGACTTCCCTGTTGGAGCTAATGGCAATTCTAATAGATATTCTTTTTCATAGTACTCTTGCCTTACAACCTACTTGATATTACGTTTTTTCACGGACTTCAATTATTTACATTAAATCCCCCTGGATTGATCAAATAGCACACTGTGCTACGTGGGGTCGACGTTTCTGATGAGTCTTCTAACAAAGCCCTGTCCTGAACTTCTTTCCCTGACAAACCTTTCTCCCTGAAATCCTTAGCCTCCCTCTACCTATCTTGCCCTCCGCTTCCATTGTTATCATTCTTGTGACTACATAGTCATTTGTTCTCCTCTGCATACCACTGCAGTTTTCTTTATTGTATCTCCTTAGATACCTCTACAACTTTGGTTGTACCTCTTACTCTTACATTTCTCTCTCTCTCGTTATCCCACACATCCAGCGTAGCATTCTCATTTCGGTGACGTCTAATCTCTTTTCTTGTGCTCTCTTTATTGGCCATGTTTCTGCTGCGTACATCATTGCTGGTCTAACCACTGTTTTGTAAAATCATCCCTTTATTCTTCACCGTGATTCTGCGGTCGCAGAGAACGCCACTTACTTTCTTCCAATTTCGCCATCCCTGTTGCATTATGTGTGTTATTTCCGAATCCAAATCGCCATTCCCAGTAACAGGTGAGCCTAAATATTTAAAACTTTTCACTTTATTCAATTGTTCTTCTTGCAACATCACTTCTCCATTTCCTTCTCCGTTAAACTAAAGATACTCAGTATCCTTTCTACTAATCTTTAGACCTCTTATCTTCCAAAGACTTCCTCCAACTCTCTACTTTCCTTTCAAGTTCTGCCCTATTAGTATTGCATAGTACAATACCATCGGATAACATCATACACCAGAGGGCATCTCTCACATCCTGAGTTATAACGTCTATGACTACGTTGAATAGGCTTAAGGCTGAACCCTGGTGGAATCCAACCATAGCAGGAATTGGCATGTCAACCCCACACTACTTCTTACCTGAGTTCTAGCTCTTGTATACATATCTTGGATTATCCTTACATATTTCTCTGGCACTCTTTTCTCCCTCAAGCGTCTTCATACTTCCTCACGTGGTACTCTGTCGTAGGCCTTCTCCAAATCAATAAAGACCATATGCAATCCTTTTTGCTTTTCCTGATGATTTTCCATAGGTTGTCTTAATATAAAAGTTGCATCCGTTGTACTTTTTCCTGGCATAAATCCAAATTGTTCTTCTTCTATTGATGTTTATTCTCGTAATCTTCCTTCTATAATTTTCTCCCAAATCTTCATCGTATGTGACATTAGCTTGAGTCCTCTATAGTTTCCACAATCCTGTGTATCTCCCTTCTCCTTAAAAATTGGTACAATAACGCTCTCTCTCCACTGAGTCGACATTTTTTCTTGTTCATAGATTTTTGCATCAGATCCCATACAATATCTATAGATTCTGATCCCCAAACTCTTCCACGCTTCTATTGGTATGCAATCAGGACCTGTAGCTTTTCCAGTATTCATTTTCTTTACTGCTTTCTCTACTTCTTCTTGGCGTTGGTCCAGGATTTGGGGTTCCGTCGCTAAGAACTTTTCTAGGATTTTCTTCATTTAGGAGCGTTTCGAAATATTCAGCCCCTCTCTAATCTTGTCTTCATCGATAAGCACTAATGCTTGACCATTCTTAATTTGCCTAATATTGGTAATATCCTTTGTTGCCTTGTTTCTGTTTTTTTTTTTTTTTTTCTAACCTGTATAGCTTCTTCACTCCACCTGGTGTTTCAAGTTCGTCATGCAGTTCATCCCAGGCTTGCGCCTTTACTCTTGCCACTACCCTCTTTGCTTCCTTATTAGCCGCTTTGAAGCTACATTTATCTTCTTCTGTCCCTGAAGCATCCCATCTTGTTTTAGCTTTCTTCTTCACTTTAATAGATTCTTGCACTTCCTCATTCCACCACCACGTCTCTTTTCCTGCAGGGGGCTCTTTCCAAAAGTTCTACCCAAAGTCTTCTCTGCGGCCGTTAGCATGATCCTACTGTTCACATCTCAATATTTTTGCACATCCTCTTCTTTCAGATTCATTCTCTCGATAACCTCTTCCCTGAACAGTTTTCTTAGTTTATCTTCTTTCAGTCTCCATCTAATTTCGGGCTTTCCATTTCGCGACCTCCTATTATTTCTACCTGCAATTTCCCAGTCCACAATCACCACTCTGTGTTGTGGGGCCACACTTTCACCATTTATGACCTTGCAGTTCTTAATCTCCTTAAGATGTTGTCTTCGGCACAAGATGAAATCGATTTGACTTTCTTTTCCACTACTCTTCAAAGTTAAGAGATGCTCCTTTTTCTTCTGGAAAAGTGTATTGCAAATCGCCAGATCGAATGCCGTTACAAAGTCTTATTAGTCTTTCTCCTTCTTCGTTCCTATCTCCCACACTCCAGCCACTGTGGATCCTCTCAATGCTTTCTCTGCTTCTGCCTACATGTCCATTCAAGTCGCCGCCCACAATTACTCTTTCCGCTGGGGTACGCTGCGAAGTTCATGGTCCAATTGCTCCCAGAATTCCATCTTTTCTTCTTCCTCGCAACCGACTTGCGGAGCATACCACACACTACATTGATCATTTCACCCATGCATATTCTGATACTCATCACTGTCGTTCCTTCTGTTTGCACTTACTACACTATCTTTCAGATCTCTTGAAAGAACAATTCCTACGCCGTTCCTTCCATGTTCATTTGCTCCACAATACAGCAACTTGTATCCTCCTCCTAGCACTCATTTTAGCACTTTTGCCTTATTTCCTTTCCATCTTGTCTCTTGCACGCACAGGATCCCCAGCTTTCTTCTTTCCATTAGGTCTGCAATCTCTCTTCCTCTTCCACTCATCGTCCCAACATTTAGTGAGCCTACTCTAAGGCCTACGGGGTACACCCTAGCATTTTCCGAGGCTTCATTATGACGACCCCATCACATAGTTTTGGCACAGCTTTTAAGACCGGATGCCCTTCCTGATGTCAACCCTCTTCATTTTCCCGGGCTTGGGACCGGCACCAAGTTGGGCTGGATTGCCCATCCCCAGTGGTTGAGTTCCTTGGGGGCCTTTTTAAACCCCTAAAAAGAGGACAAGCCCGGGTAAAAGCAGACGTCTGGTCACCTTACGTAAGATGTCTTGTTGCGGGACATTGTTCTTCAAATTTGAGACGGTGAGAATACAACATGCCGACAATTAAATTTATACAGTTGTCCTGACCTGTCAATCATAGAGAAATTTTATATATCTTCAATTAATGCTAATAACCTTGATGTTTACGTGTTGCCACCTAACAGCCATTCGTAACTCATCAGTATGAGAAATAAAATTCTTCGCGTTTGACGATTTGATTAGCAGCCGAATGTTGTTTTCATTTTTGACATCAGTGTCGTACAACATACTATATTCAAGTCTGTTACATTTGCATATTTTGTTTTTATTTCACCGATGGGGCCCCAAGTCTTTATTTTGTATATATTTCACTGACTGGGACCGTGTCCCTTGAACATAGGTTTTTACCTTTCAACACCAGGAAGGAATGCAGTGGTCCTTTTCATTAACGAAGTTTGGTCTGCTAAAGTCCATGGCTTCGTTGTATTTCGATTATTTAGCGTGATGAAATTTCGCATAAGAAATTCCAGGACGTACCTGTTGCTTCCCGGGGATATCATTTGGGTATTTAAAGATGGATTGAGATTATTTTGGTAGATGTTTAAGTGACTATAAGTCTTAGATGTGGGTTCTTTTTTGTGGTTCGCTGGTAAGGTCTATCTATTGGAGGGGTGTGTGTGTGTAAATGTGTGATACTTGACCATAGGAATCGGTCGGCATTGTGTGTGGATGACCAAAGAACCTCCTAAATGTGAGCTCTTCTTTTATCTCTGAGATGGCGGCTAAATCACTGAGTGTAACCTCCGATGTAGTCGTGTTGCCAAATCAGGCTGCAATCAGTGCAAAAAGAGTTTTAAGTTATTTTGAGTCCCGTTACCTTGGAAACGGAGCTACATATTTTAAAGATATTAAAATGGGAGTACCAGAGGAACGTCATCTACAAAACATAAATAAGTTTCACGAAAGCAATTCATTCATTCCAAAGTTCTGTCTGAACAATGTCGCGGAAGTGTTGCCATCTATTATTAATAATTATTACTGTACTTGTGTACCTTCAACATTTGTTGTGGTTTTAAGACTTAAGTTTGGCTTCAACATCTTTATGCCCTCATTGTTCTGTAATTCATGTCACTTCACAATATCTTGTACCTTTGTCATTTGTTCACGTTTATTCCTCTTAACATCTGAAAGTTTGGCCAAATGCCAAATTGCATCCTAAACTGGGTGTATTTCGTAGTCTATTCAGATCAAGTGAAGAGTCTGCAAAGATATTGCAACGATGTAATGATCCGTTCTTCAGTGTGCGATAGAAGAACAACAGACGCTTGTCAAGGTAGAAAGCGTTCTCTCATTATCAGTAACAAGTAAACGGGGTGGAAAAAAGTGGCTTTAAGAGGATTACTCATTGAAACCTGTTAGTTTTCTCAAAGTCCTCACGATTTAAGCGAGTGGACTATAATATTCCCCAGTAGCACACAAGCATATTTTGAACGTTGATTTTTTTTTGTTTTTTTTTTTCGTTGGTTAACCGTTATCGGTTGAAAAAAGTACGTTTAATTTTAAATAATATTTCAACAAAGGTTGTTGTTCAACGTGAATTCAACTGTTATTTTGAACTATGGTATAGATTTCGTTTCATGGGATTCTTTCTAATTTAATGGAATAAAATTTGTAATTAAAAGCTAATTGAATATCATTAATTATAATTTTGTGTCCTCTTTTCCATGTTGAAAACACGTTGAATTTCAATCTATACGTTGAATTGTTATTAGTGTCCTAAACGAGCTAGTAAACTACTAAGGACGAGACCTACAGTTTAACGTGGTCTCCGAACTACTTGTGTCTCCACCGGGAATCGAACCCGGATCTCTTGATTACAAGGCAGCGAGCGTTACCACTCACTCACCGGGGACACTAAATTTCAGTCTAGATTCCACCGAAAGTTTAATTTCGTTGATAGTACGTAAATGTGACGTGTTTTTTAAGTATTATATGAACTATGCTTAAAAGCGAATAGAATAAAATTAACTGCTTTTCTCATGTTATCATTGCATGTTGAAAACAGATTGAATTTTACACTATATTTTAACGAATATTTATTTTCCTTAAAATGCGTTGATGTGAAGTGTTTTCAACTATGACATAGATTTCGCTTTATATGCGATTTTCTTAGGCGACTTATTACACTTATTGAGAAATACAAATTTAATAGTGCAGCTAAGTCAAAGGGTTAAATAAGGAAAAATGCACATAACAAAGAAAGAGGGAAAGTATTCTTTATTCTTTTGCGTTAAGTTTCCAAGGCAAATATTTTATTCCGAATTAATAAATTTTTAAACAAATTAAATAACTCTGTTTGCATTTTTCGAGACGCGAGACGAGACATTTCAGTAGTAATTCCAAGGTAAATCTGCGGATTTTAATAATTCATGAGGGAGACCCCCCCATGGCGAATCCAATAACGACACAAACAATGTACGCATACTAATGAGCTAGCTACACGCACACGAATGAAATTTGGACTACCCCACCCAGAGTTGCGCAGACGCGTACTGCGTCGGTGGCATGGTATTGGCGGACATGCTTAGTGCTAGTTACTTTACAAGGAGGACACTTGCCATTACGAGACATAGTTACTGACGAACCATGGAAGCATCTGTTGTACGCAATATAGAAAGACAACCTCCAGTCGCACCGGTGTGTAAGTGCACACCGCGCTGGGTGGACGAGGCATGTATTTGGTCCGCCATTGACGCCTGGAAGCCCTCAGAAAGCCTGCTTTGTTTGGGATGTTGGAAGAACAGCCCTCATCGGCAGGAGCACGAATGTCACGGTCATTTAACGGGGTATATGTTACCCGACGTCTTTCCAGAGGCGGTGTATCCCGAGTTTGAGGCTCGAACTCGGTACACGTTGCGTGATCCGAAGACGGTGGAAGCTCTGTTTAAGATCTACTTGGATAAGCATCCGAACGCATCTGAACTGAAAGAGAAGATGGATTGGGGAATTCAGCGTCTGATGAAAACCGAATTGTGGAAGGTGCAGGATATGTTTGCGGACAAAGATCGTGCAGCCCACCGGTCCCAATAAGAGACAGTGTTTGTGAATTGTGTACTGGACGAAAACATCATATATAGTGGAACTGTGTATGTAGTGGACCTGTGTAGTGATCATGGCTCAGTGTACGAGTTGTAATGGCGATTATGTTGTGAACAAGTGCATATTGAAAACAGTAAGTACTTATTTACAAGCCAATCCTATTTTGTGTTCAGAGTGTAATTTGGGTAAAGTACACAATTGCATGTACGTGTGGAATACGGGTACTGTAATTGCACAACATGTTGACAGTCATATAAACGACCCAGAACTTTTCCAAGACTATTATGAACGTTTCGTAGACCAGGGTCATCCTCATATTTCAAAAACCATTTTGTTTAATGTCTGTCGTCATTTTATAAAAGACCCAGAGTGTATTGCATTATTGATACCTTTAATTTTGGAACAGCAGAATCCTAGTGGTTCACGATTATTATGTGCGAGGCAGTACATTATTGACGTTCAAGGTTTCAAAATTTCCGATAGGGAATACATTATTAGAGAATTTTGTCTAGTTGCATGTGATGCCACGTTATTGTTTCATTGTCTTATGAAATTACCTTGTGAACGTTCTGATTTATCAAGTGGTTATCAGCGGCAAGTCGATTGGTTAACTTTTAATTTGCATGGCCTAGACTGGAATACGTCGAATGGATATACAGTATCCCATATCCGCCATATTGTATTGCAATTATGTGAAATGGGCGCCATCTTTTATTGTAAAGGTCATGAAAAGATGGTGTTATTGCGTAAAGTGTTTCAACTGACGAATCTTGTGAATGTTGAAGATCAAGCATGTCCTGCCTTACGCACACTTAATTTCAAAGTAGATATAGCAAAGTGTACCTATCACCAACCAGTGCAAGAGTATGCATGTGCCTTGCGTAATTGCATACAGTTACAATGTTGGATCAAAGTACAAACATTAAAAGTGGTGGATGGTATATCCACATTGAAATTGTAACATGATTGGAAAATAAATATATACTACACAGGATGTGTTGGTTTTGTTTTATTTTATGAAATGAAACTCAAACAAATAGGAGGTAAAAGGTTTTTATTACAGAAAAACTACTCTAC